>BQNB010054898.1:15000-36768 GCA_026074375.1 Tanacetum coccineum
AGACCATGTTTATGGTAAATCTTTCATCTGAAGATCCAATCTACGATGAAGCCGGGCCATCATATGACTCGAATACTCCGTTTGAGGTACAAGATCATGATACCTTTGTAGATCATATGGATGAGTATCATGAAGTACACGAGATGCAAAAAAATGTACAACACAACTACGTTGTTGACTCTGATGCTGGGTCTATACGAGTGATGTAATATTATTCCAATTGATCAGTATGTGATATGACAACGAAGAACATGTTGTACAAAGTAATGTATCTTCTGTATGAAATGATGCATTGATGTCATTTCTGATGAATGCGATGAAGCAGGGTGTCCAAAGTTTATGTCAACAAATAAGCAGGTTAAAGTAGTTAAATGACACTTTGACTTCTGAAATTGCGAGATTATAAGGAAGTCTGGTCGGGTGTTTTTATTTATGAACAACGGTCGGGGTCTATTTAGGCTCGTCTCGGGGCTTAAGTTTGATATTAACTGATACGAGATCTGAAAAGATTGATGAACAAATGAGAATATTTATCTTTCTGTCCGAAATCGAAAAAAATGAAACTTCTTTAAAATCGGGACTTACATTCTGCAACAATTGCAACTTCGTTTAACTCTTCAACCATAATAAGATTAGTGAGGGAAGAAGCGATCCTTGTGAAAAAGTATTTTAAACAAAAAGAAGACAAATGCCTTGAAAGAGTTTTGTAGACATTAAAAGGCCCTAAAAGAAAAGCGTTGAAGAGAGATTATACAAACAATGATCAATTGTAACAATCGCGTTCACATGTATGTAAACCAAATCAGTTTTATAATGAAAATGAACAATGGTTAGCGATGTAGGCCTATAAATATCCCTTTTGTCTCACTCGTGCGAAGCAAGTTCAACCAGCCCTCTTATAATTGGTCATGTATTGTCATGTCCAATCATGCACGCCCTGTTTACTTGACTCAGTGGTTACTTGACCTTTTTGTGAGATATCTTATATATAATTTATGAGTATAATAGGAAAAGAATGCTTAAGAAATGTATAAAAGCCCTCTCATGTGATGGAAAATAATATTAGGATTGCCCCCCCCAGGATTACTCGTAGGAGGAGAACATTCTTGAAACCTTTGACTACACAAAGAAATCTGACCACAAAATCAGTTTATTTTGAGTCCATAGATAATAATGACAGGGAAAAATGGCTGGAGACCTCAGTTCCACAAAACCACTTTCAGCATTGACAGTGTATTCTCACCAATACTCTATCAAGCTTGTCCTTAGAGTTCTTCCAAACTAAAAATTCAAGTGAAGATTAATCTTTATGTACTTAACAACTTTTTACGGAATTTACAAAACTTGCAAAAAGAGAATCACCCCAACAGGTGTTACTGAAGGGAAAGAGGTTTTTGAAGCAAAACAAAACGATGTTAACCTCACTGAAGTTATTCCATTTTTCTAAAACTCTTCAAGAACACTTTGCAGGAGTTCAAAACGTCCCTTTTTAAAGAAGTTGTTAAAGTAATGGAAGAAATTTTTGATCAATATGAATAACGAAGTGCGACCAGATTGACTTTGTGGGACAGCAATTTTGTGCCTGAAATTGAAAGGGAAAATACTTCTCATTGCCATATGAGAATCTGATTGCCCCCTAATTGTTGTCGAATCAACTGCTTGTATGATGTGGAGAAATATCACGTTGTCTAGATCTTGAAGATTGAGTTGTATAAAGTTCACTAATGAGTCAAACTATTTCAAAACTTGAAAGGTGAAAACATAAATTTGCAATTAAAGTTATCTACATCTTCAAGAAAGTTATTGATAATAACAAATCACAAACATCTCAGGAAGCTCCTGATTTTAATCATTCTTTTAAGATCAAGAATCTGAACATCATGATTTCAAGAAAAGCGACAAGTGGATTAGAGACTTGAATAGTTCTACGTCTCTAATTGTGTAAGTCCAGAAGATTGTGAGGAGCCTTATTATGGCTTACACGATGTCACTGCTCTTATTGAAACAAATGAATGCGTCTAGAGCTGAGGACTAGAGAGTGAAACAACATTTACTAAGGAATTGTTTGAGTCATACTCTTTTTATATCACGCGTGCTTTCCCAATAATGAATTAGACATCTTCCTTGTCTTAACACAGATTGGGGATCTAAAGGGCCTACTATTAGGAAGGCAATTTGAAAGTTTGCCCGCTAGAAGTTCTGTTCAAACAAATGTTCTTGCTTCATGGTATGTATGCCATAGAGTAGAACCAATCCTCCTCGCCCTTAAAGAACAATAGGACAGCTATTTTAACCTATATCAACCATCTTAAGGAGAGTGTAGGAGAAACAGTTAGGGAGATTTTAGAGGAAGCTAAGTGTTGTTTAAACCACTAGATAATGTAACTTAACTATGTTGTCAATACATAAGGCTTTACTCAGGACTTTGGTATAGAATATGTTATGTGGCCCACTTGCCCAAAAGAATTCACCGGAAGAGATGAGCCAAGGCTCCTTTCCATCACCCTTTTTAATTAGGAAAAAGAAAGTTACTTTTACTAATAAACACACAGAAACATGGAAGCTTGCCCCTACCAGAGAAAGTCAAAGGTCTAATGTCACAGGTAATTCCTTCTACAGGAGTAAGCCAGTTCCACTAGTGCATGGGGGGGGGGTGGATCATAGCACTAGATAAGCAATACATAAGAACAATAGGAGGATCCTGCCAGATAAGAGTAGTGATATAACAAGAAAGTAGAAGTCCATTATTAGAACAATAAGTCTGTTTGGACAAAAGTGAAGCGGGTTGATTTCTGGCCATTAGCGATGCTATAGCCGTGTTTGTAATTATTGCGTTTGCTTTATAGCGGTGTGCATATATCGTGCTATACATTGGTGGGGGGGTAAAGGCGTTGGGGTGGTTGGGATTTTTTACCTTTGTTTTTTCTTCGTTTTTTTTTTTTTCCCTCTTTTCTTTTTTTTTTGTTTTCTGCTTTGTGTGTTCTAGAAAAAGAAATTTAAAAACTCCAGCCCCTGGACAACGGCGCAAAACTTGGTGTGTAGTTGTGAGTAGGTTATTTTTGGGTATCAATTTGTACTATTTATTTTATCTGTCTATACTAAAAACAACACTTTTTAAAGGCAGTATACCGGTCAAGATGTAGCGTCGTTGGTAAGTAGGGGATGTCAATCACTAAGGGCGAGAGCGTTCATATCTAATCTATCAGTATTTTTAGGCTATCTAAGTTAACTAAAACTAATGCAAAAGTGGGGTTGAAGCAAGCCTGAGAGACTGCACGAGGTTTAGTTATTCTCCCTAGCCCGTCTTTCCGATTGACAAGTCCACACAATTCTAACACCACAAGAAAGAATAACAAACGATATAGTAGCGGTCTGAGAACTAATGGAAGAAAAAGTACACAATGTATAATCCGGATAAACACTAGTTTGTTTATTTATTCAATGATTGTCTTATCTCCCCCCCCCATTGGAAATCCCTATACCAATACATCGTCTGTAATACAACCCTCAAGACCTAGATAGACGCTAATTCGCGTCACAATTAGACGCATCCGCAGAAAGCGATCGTATGTTGCCTATACTCACCCCTCATTCACCGGGCTCTACCCGTCCCCCCAGGTGCGTTTACTATATATCCCTAGCTCATGGAGTGCTTTACGTCACACTTACTGCTGATACGGCCTCCTTTATATACTAGGAGTCTCATCTCGCGCGCAGCAGATCGCAGACGTTACAATGGAATAAAAGAACGTACTGAGTGTAATTACCAAGGTTACATTAGTGGCTATCGAAGCTCTACTATACTAAGGCAATTACCCCCCCCTCCCAGGTCAATTATTGTTGATCCTATGATTCTAGATATATAAATTGCATATGGAGAGCATCCCCTAGACTCTTCAGCCTAGCCCAAACAAACCCACGAAGTTGCAGCGCATTATATTATGTAGACTAGACCCAATTGAATGATAGGCCACATACTTAAGCACGTAAACAAATATAAATTGATAAACATAATCAATAATCAACGATAAATTAAGCAATCGAGATAAACAAACTAAACATTAAATCTTCATAAACATGGTTGATACCTATAGGTATCAGCCGATAGTCACTGTAAAAATACACACGGTCTTCTGATTATGATGATTAAGTAAAGAACCTCAATCGGAAACGCGGTATTCAGTTGCGCGAAGATAACAAGAGTTTTTCTATGATCTTGAGGCTCTTTTCTGACCTTCTATGCTCTTCTGATCGTCTCTTGGTCTACTTGGTGGTTTAAGGATTCACTTACATACATAAAACTGAGTTTTGGGTCGTCTATATATATAGGGTCTGGTGGTCAGTTCGATACATCGTATCAGGTGATGTAGGATACGGCGTATTGGGCTTTCTTAGAGTAAGGACCTTGTTTGATATCTTCTAGAATCTTCGTGTATAATAATCCTTGGATACTGCCTATAGAGGCTTCTGGATACGGCGTATTGGGCTTTATGTCTTCGTGGTTTCTTGTGAAGTATAGGTGTTGATCCCAATCCTTGATCGATTCCTTAGATTGTTTAAGGTTAAATTACCTTGGATAAATCCAAAATAACTGTGTAGGAAAAAACTTTGGTATGGATACTCAAGTGTATGCGGAAATCTACACTCTTAAGTCATAGAGTTTTATGACATAAAACGTATTTTGATTAAACAAAGATTTAACCAATACGCTCAATATTATTAGATTCAATAATATGTGTACTCCTTCACTAGTTAGGGTTTACAATTTGAAGCTTTTCTAAATCACTTTACAACTATGAAAACTTATATGCAAAAACTGATATCCCAACTAATGCCCTAGGACCTCCTTTTATAGACTAAGGAGTCCTAGTCAGCTTACAATACATTCCTAAGATATCATAATCTTTTCTAAACATAAACATAATCTCTTAAACAAAAATACATTATGGTATTCTTTATTCAAAAATATTTTTTTTTCCTCAAATACTTATCTTCACAAGTATTCTTGTTCTCCAAACAATCTTTATCTCTTTAAACCGTCTTTATCCTCTTGGCAGTAGTAAGTCTTCTAGCAGTTGTAATCCAGCAGCATAAACTTTTGTACCAGCAGTACTAATAAACATAAGCAGTAGTAACATTAGTACTAGCAGTACTAATATATACTCATAGTAGTAACTTGTACTAGCAGTCTTAACATTACTACTAGCAGCACTAACTACTTAGCTTATATTTTAGTCTTCAACTCTGAGCAGTCTTAACTTCAACTAATAGTAGTAACTTTATACTAACAGTAGTAACTAGCAGTGGTAACTTTATACTACCAGTACTAACTACTTAGCATAATTTCCATTATGTACCTAAGCAGTAGTAACTCTAAGAATCCTTGAAGTCTTTTAAGTCCCAACAATAGGCACGGATACGCCGTATCTTCTTGATGGATACGGCGTATTGAGGTAAAACTAGTTCCTTCTTCATCGTTGACCAAAGTATTATATACGATGTATTGTTGTTGTAGATACGGCGTATTCTTCAAAGTCAGGACAATGGTAAAAACAGCCCCCCCCCCCTCCGCCTCCCACACACGTCCTTCCCCGGATACGTTGTATGGGTCTAGAATAATACGGTGTATTGGCTGTCAGATCAGTAGACTTTCTTGAATTCTTTGTTTATGCTCCAAAATGTGTGCCTTTTAGCATAACTTCATCAAGTACTCCATAATTACTGCAATTCTCAAATACAAACGATTAAGTAACAATTCTTTGCAATAATTATACAAAATGGGTCAATTACATGGGATAAATGATGATATACAATAAACGTTATTTGATGTCATCAACAACCTTCTAGACCTCGTAATTAAAAGCATGGAAGTTATACACTAGCACCTCGCATAAGTGTTTAGATTCCCTCTTCACTTCAGGTGTATATATGTATTTATAACAGTTTAGGAAACAGGAAATAATCACTCATTGCATGGGTGTAGCATCATAAATTACACTAGCTTGGTAAAGGATCAAACCTCCACAGCTAGGTGCAAGTACTAAAATTACTATCAAAGAGGTCTTTAAGGGTTATGAGGTGTAGGTGTATGATAACAATAATGGAAACGGAAACGGATGGGATATTTTTAGGGGTGACTTTTTTTGGTGAATTTGGGGTGAAGTGGTGAGTTAATTTTTTATAATAATACATGTTGATTGGGTTGCTAAGCCAAAGACTCGACCACTCGGATAAAGATGTAAAAACTCTACACAACTCTACTTCAAACTCTTTTTTTGAATGAACATAACACATAACTTGAGGTTTATAAACGCACCCCTACACTTGAGTTTTCGATACTCAAAACATAAGTTCACTAATGACCCAAATTGAGGTGGATCAACATAACATGGAGACTATCGAACAAATATGAGGGTAATTATTTAACTTTTCTTCCCCATTCTTCCATAAATAAAATACTACCATGAATCCTAATTTTCCCAAAATTGTATATACAAAGATAAAGACTTAGCAACCGTGTACTCAAATAATTAACTAGGGTTAAAACAATAATGTACTAAAAATGAGTACATACAAGGAAGGCTTAGGCGATTTGGGTGTAACAATTGGTTAAGGGTAACAATGCTCTTCATTAATAATATAGAGTCCACTAGAAAATTACAAGAACCGTGAAAAGGATAGGCTCAAAGGAGTGTACTATGGGAATCCTATGGTAAAAATAAGTGCATGGCAAGGGTGTGGGATAATTATATGATCGAGGTGACCATAATAATCAATACAGGTTTAAAATATGGGTTATCCTAGTTCCTCTTATCATTTAGAAAATCCTAATACTCACTATGCGGTCTCGAGAGGCATTACAAAAACAAGTTCTAGAATTTAATATACTACCGGTACACTCTTATATGATTTTAACCGATACCAATGCTCCAAAAAAGGCAACAAAATCACATATGCACATACACATCCATGAACGCGACACATGCAATTGCTCAGATCTTAACTCGAGAAAGCTAAAGGTAAAATTATCTTAGGTATCAAAAATGGATACCTGAATTCCTAAAGATCTAAAGGCGAACCTCACATTTTTGATGTGGAATTTTAGAGGGTTTTTGTGCTAGTTATATAATTCTTATTCATAAGACGCGATTAATACTCAGTTTTCGTCGGTATGTGTCATAATTTTTTTTAATTTTGGTTAAAATTACCGTCTACGTTATGTTTTAGTATATTACACATCATTTTAAGGAATAAGCAAATGGAAATTAAAGGAATAGTTTCTAAGGTTTATTTCCCCCTACACTTAAGATGAACATTGTCCCCAATGTTCTTAAAAGTACCCGTAAAACGAATAAAGGGAAAAGGAAAAGAGTAAAAAAAACTAGTACTCCCCTGGTTTGCTCAATAATGGGGAAGAAACATCTGATAAGTGGCTAAATCATCATCCAAGGGTCTTCCACTGAAATTCCTAGGAACTCCAAATCTTCTTCTCATCAAATATAACCGGTAACTCAAAGACAAAGACAACTACAACTGGCATAAAATGGGCAGGATAATGATATATACAACGAAACTTTTAGGGTCGACTCTATAAAAGCAGTAAAGATAGGATGAATGTGTTAATATAATCAAGGTTTTTCTGCAGGTTTTCAAGAAAATCAAAAATTTAGGAAATTATACAAAATTAATTTTTCAAAAATAAAAATTTTGAATTTTCATAAGCTAGAGACATAGCGCTGTCAAGAAAAATCCTAATGCCGTCTCCAAACACTGTGAAATCTCACATTCGTTTTTCTGGAAAAAATTTCTGCACGCAATTCTATTAGTTATTTCTTGCAAAAGTACTGCATAAAACCTGAGATTAGTTAACACAATCATATGACACAAAAGACGAAACAAGACTATACAAGAAAGAAAATGATTAGCTCCCAACAAGAGCTTTTATTTTTTGAGTTTTTAGTCTTAGACTCAGAGGCACACGTCCTTAGTGATCCTCTTCGTTACCTACTCTTCATATTGATTAGGCATTGAATTGCTTTAGTCACGCTCTCGTCACGCCTATATGCGGGCCCTAATTTCAAGCTAAAGTATGACACTTTAAAAGAAAATTTAAAACTTAGACACATGCAATCATTGTTTTAATAACAACAACCTAAATCCAAGATAAAAAGAATCATGACGTATGCTTAAGACACGATAATGTTTAGGAACCAATGATAAGATTCGACTGACACATGCTTAAGGACTAAGACTCGACCAACACCCTTCGATATTATATCAACTTTAATAGAAAAGAACAAAATTCGTTTATTGATTGACACATCATTATTATGAGAATGAATTCTTCCAAGATGTCATCTGGATAGGGAGTATTAACATATTTTGAACGACATGTTACTTATGATATCATCATCTAACCAAGATGATGATTTGGATTCGGATAGACTTTCGTTAAGGGTTGCATTGAGAGATTCCTAATCAAGGTTTCTTTGTTAAGCATTATGTATGATTTTCATGATTAGGTTGTTTAAGGATAAACATTATCGTAAGACTTTAGGTCGAACTAAATGTTAACGATAAGGATGATTTGTTGAGGAAACATACTCTAAATGTAACATTTAAAACTAGACGAATGTTACCTAATATCTTGGCGAGATATGCCAAAATATATACTCTAAAAGAATTAAAAAGAATAAGATGAAGATGAACACGATACGCTCTTGGATGTGAATGAAAATGATTTCATGAAGTAGAAAAATAGAGAAGGATGAGCGTGAATGGAGAGGGAAGGTGTTGACCAAAGGTTCACAAAGATGATTTAGATTAATATGTCGTTTTCACTAACGATGACAAGCATGGTATTTTAAAATGATGTGCATGTAATCTTTTAAGGACAAAGGTGGATGTTTGTGAATCCATAGATTTGTAGAGTGTTTTGTTGGTTGTCAATGTTGATGAACAAAGGTAGATATGTAGAACGAAGTGGTAGTTCTTTCATTGTGGAAGAAAAATGAAAGACACGACATTGTGGTGACTCAACAACACTTGAAGCTTGAATATCTTCTTTGTGTTCTTTACTTGCTAGAAAGTGGAAATGATAAGATGGTTATAGAGCGAGTGTGGGATGTTCTTGAGGAGATAATTTCATTGGTTTAGATGTGAAGGACTTTGTTGTGTAGTGATAGACTATGAGTATACCAGTTGTGAGGATTAAGTTTGAGAATGAGACGCATTTCATTACGAAATTCACTTGACTTTTGAAAACATAGACAAAAGTGCTTATGAGTGTCGGGTAGAAGTGTATCTTGTGGATTTTGTTTGTGATTGACATATAAGTCCAGAGGCTTGAATTAATTTTGGTTTAGTGTATGGGGTGTACTTGAGTTGAAAAGGAAGTGAGTGTTCTTGTAAGTTGGTTTCTAGTGAATAAGAATCACATATGTGAGTTCTTGAGAGTATTTGGTTAAAGGATATATGCGAACAAGTGTGTTTTCCCTTCCCATTTAATTTGTGCTCATTCGGACATAAAGTGTGGAATAAAAATAATAAATGAAGACAAATGAAGACGGAAGCGATGAGCTTGACAATGTCAATATGGATGACGGTTAGTATACGACGAACTTCATCTACGAAGTTATGTAGCTCTTCTCGAGCATTGTGAATGTTCATAGAACAATCACACGACGAGGTATGAGGTTGTCTTAAAGGTGGTAGCGGAAAAGGTGGATGGAAGGTATTTGACATCTATATAATAATAGAGGCGTGATTAAGGTTTTTGTGAAACGAATTAGACATGAGTAATGAGTGACATTTTAATTTGCATTTCGCGAATTAAAAATACTTAAACATTTTGGATGAAATAATTAAGTTGTCGAGATTTATCGAAATATATTTAATAGTAACAAGACTATTAAAATGAGAATGAGACGTTTACGAGATTTTTGATAATTTTTGACAGAGGAGTGACGTTTTGTTAGAAATATGAAAAAGTGTCGGTCACTACCAATATAGTTAGTCGTAGCTCGTAGTAAGTTGTAAGGTTAAGTTATAAAGCTAACCGGGCCAATATGGATAAGCCCACTAAGGGTCCATGGCTGGCCAAGACTAGAGTATAAGTACCCTCTCCATAGGTTGAAGAGGGTGTTGGTTGTTCATTTATCACATTTTCACTTAAGCTAATATTATAATTTTTCTTTCTCTCTAAGTCTTCATCCAACCACCTCTCTCTCTCTCTAAAACTCTAAGTGAATCATTCCATACATGTGTTAAGTTGATTCTACAATTGGTATCAAGAGCCATGGGGTGTTTATGTAGGTTTTGTGTGCGTTTTATCTACTTGTTTTACAAGTGTTTGGTTCGAATCCATTCAAAAAGTTTTTCACCTTTTGAGGGTTTAAAAACCATAAAGATCATAACTTTCTTTCTTAGTTATCTTAGTATAGACTATAAGTACAAGAAAATCTTTCAAAAACCATAAAAAAATATCATCTTTGTGAGTCTTTTTGGTTAAAAAGAGGGTTTTGTACCAAGAATCTTGATTTCAAATTTTTCGTGTCAAAAACGTTAAAGTTTGTGTTTTTAAGGTTCTATTAGTCTTAGATAGGTAAGAAGTACAAGAAAAATCAGGTAAAAACATCAAAAAGTAAGTCTTTTCAAGATTTTTGATTTTTGAGTTTCGAAGTCCTTCAGGCGATTTATACATTCATTCAGGCGATCTATACATTTGTTTAGTTAGGCAATCTATACGTATAATCCTTTAGGCGATCTATACGTATTTTAGTTAGGCGATCTATGCGTTAGCTCCTTCAGGCGATTTATACATCTGGTCAGGTGATTTATACGAGTTGTTCAGGCGATTTGTACTTAGCAAATTGGTCAGGCGATTTATACGAGTTGTTCAGGCGATTTATACCTAGAAAATTAGTCAGGAGATTTATACGAGTTGCAAAGGCGATTTATACATTCATTTTTTCAAAGGCGATTTATACATTCAATTTTGCAAAGGGCGAATTATACACTCAATTTTGTTAAGGCGATTTATACACTCTGTTTTAACAAAGGCGATTTATACATCCATTTTTGTAAAGGGGATTTATACATTCCTTTTGTGAAGGCGATTTATACGTGTATATTTGCAAGGGCGATTTATACGTTTTTCAAGGAAGAACTATACACGATTGTTAGGTGAATTATACGGTTGTTCTTTGATTTGTAAAATCCCGTGAATATTCGATTTCTCAGTTTTATCAAGAATTGTAAAATCCCGTGTATTCCGAAAGACTCAAACCTCATTAATCAAAACTCACTTTAACACAACAACCTCCAATCACTGTCCGATCATTTTAATCTTATCACATTGAAATGGATCCAATGATTTCACTTGGACAAAAGAATACTCTTGCTGAGTACATGATACTCTCCGGTGCAGACAATCGTCCACCCATGTTGGACAAAGACCTGTATGATTCTTGGAAGAGTAGAATGGAATTATACATGCAAAATAGAGAACACGGAAGAATGATACTTGAATCAGTAGAACATGGTCCTCTCATTTGGCCTACAGTTGAAGAGAACGGTGTGATCAGAACAAAGAAATATGCTGAATTATCTGCTGCTGAGAAAATTCAAGCTGATTGTGATATGAAAGCTACAAATATCATTCTTCAAGGTCTTCCTGCTGATATCTATTCACTTGTGAATCATCACAGAGTTGCTAAAGATTTATGGGAGAGAGTTCAATTACTGATGCAAGGTACATCTTTGACAAAGCAGGAAAGAGAGTGTAAGCTGTACGATGCATTTGATAAGTTTACTCACATCAAGGGGGAATCACTTCACACGTATTACTTGCGATTTACTCAGCTGATTAATGACATGAACATCTACAAGATGAAAATGGAGCAATTTCAAGTTAATACCAAGTTCTTAAACAGTCTTCCACCTGAATGGAGTAAGTTTGTGACTGATGTCAAGCTTGTTAAAGATTTGCATACCTCCAACTTTGATCAACTTCATGCATATCTTGAACAACACGAACTCCATGCAAATGAAGTACGTATTATGCGTGAACGCAATCAAGATCCACTTGCATTCGTTGCAAATCAGCAGATGACACCACCTCACTTCAACACTTATCAATCATCTTACAACAATCCTCAACTACAATCAACAGTTTTCCATCCAATCACAACATGCATCATTCAAACCAAATCAACATTTACTCATCTAAATTATTCTATCACAAGCTCATTCAAATCATTCATCGATTACACCGTACATACATTTTCGTTCTCATAAAGATACGAACTATCAAAAACCACAAACTGTTCCATAGGTAATTCCACAAGTTGCTTATCAATTACCTCTTATGAATTCTTATCATCCTCTCTTAAGAGATGAACAAGAATGGTACCTGGCCAATGCTAGTGTTACCCCGACTATAGAAAAATTGTTCTTCTTACGGGGTCCTTACCGTTCTGACACGGGAAACCAAGCATATGAGCTCCATCACCAAACATATGTATATGGGTACGGCCCATTGTATGCACAATTAGCACGGTCTAAAGAACTTGAGTCTAGAAATATTCCCCGCGCACGACAAGTGCTGCACGCAGTCAACATACTAGACTGGGGGACATGTAACCGTATAGTATGGCCCGATCTATTTATACGATTATGAGCTTACTTGCTGAAGACGTATAACATAAGTCTAGCATAACATGGTCAAGAACCATATCATACTAGACTGGGGGACATGTTGACCCATAGTATGTCCCGACCCATTTCTACGAATATGGGCCAATCCATTTACTATCGCTACTGGGCCAGCGGGTCGTGGTCACGGACCACGTCTGGGCCGCGGGTCGCTAGAACATAGCGCCAGCATGCGCTGTCGTTAACCAAGGAGTCATACTTTGACTCTACTTATGACCATTTAATGAGATAATTAATATGACTGTTACTTATCCCATAATTAATATGACCGTTACTTATGAGGTAATTAATGTATATCGGTTATATTAATTATGGACACGAAAGGTCTTAGGGTTTTACCCCTATATAAGGAGACCCTCGTCTTCCATTCACAGGTATGTTCTACGCTCTAAGAACCCTAAACACTCTCCATACCAATAATCACCGATTATAACCATAAACCGATTACTTACTCTCACGCCGGAGTCTAATCGTGGGAGACAATCCCACGGTAAGCCTAACGGTGCTTTCTCTCTTAGTGCGCAGGTCTCATAATCAAGATTCACTTGGTGCAAGAGCCGGAGCCAAGCAACCCGAATTATACCTAATTCGGGCCTGATCTAGGTACATCCAACTTTTGTATCAACAGCTGCATCTTGCCGGCTCACAACCGATGTTACAGCCTTCTAAAGAAAGCCCATAGTAAGAATAATAATCCGAGGCTGAAAATGAATCTTTATTCAAAACTTTTACAGTTTTCAAAAATGAATCCAAAGAAAAAGAAAATAAATATATGGAAAATGAAATTGATTTGGAAAAGAAGATTAAGGAACTTGATAATATTGTTTATAAAGTGGGTCAATCTGCTCAGACAGTGCACATGTTAACTAAGCCGCAAGCGTTTTATGATAATACACACAAACAAGCTCTAGGTTATCAAAATCCGTTTTACCTTAGGAAAGCTCAGCGGATAAAACCAACCTTGTATGATGGTGCTGTTATATCTAAAACACATGTTGCTATGCCTGTGATTGATGATGAAGAAACATTGATTTTGGAAGAAGAGAGTCGATCAAAAATGTTTGAAAAGGCAAAGGATCCTGAAGTTATTGCAAAGAAAATTTCTCATAAACCTATTGATTATGAAAAATTAAATAGCCTAATTGAAGATTTTGAAACACGTTTTTCTCCACAACAAGAATTATCGGCTGAACAAGCGTTTTGGTTTCATACGCTCAATCCTACCATTGAACCTTCTTACTCACCACCTGTCATAGTGGATGTTCCCAGTGAACTACCTAAGGTGAGTTTGGTGAATGCAAGCCTTAAAAAGCTTAAATTCCACCTCACCCAGTTTGACTCTGTGGTAAAGAAGAGGACAACACCAAGTGCTCTTGAAGAAGGTGAATGGGGGTTTGAACATACAAAAGCTGTTTTTAACAATGAAATTATTCCATTTCTAAAATCTTTAAAAGACATCTTCAATGTGTTTGATAAAGATCTTCTAAATGAAATAACGGAAGTACAAACAATTTTTGATCAAATGGAAGCGTCTATTCAACAGTTTTCAGTTGATAAAAAATGTTTGGAAATTGCTAAGAAAGAAATTCTTTTGGAAAATGATCGACTCTTACAAAAAGTCATGTCTCAAGATGTTCTGATAACTGTGATGAATTCTATGTCTTTGAATAGTGATTCTGTGAATGTGAAAATGCAAAAGTGTGAATTGTGTGAAAAGTGTTTGAATCTTGATGCTGAGCTTTCCAAATCAAAACAAGCATATAATGATCTTTTGAAAAATCACTCACAACTTGAAAAACATTGTATTTCTCCCGAAGTGTCAATGCAATTAAAACAAGAAGTTTTTCAAAACGATGAATCTTGCGCTAATCAAAATGCTGTTGAAATTCAAGAATAATTTAAAATCAATGATTTGAAAGCTCGGCTACCAGACAAAGATACGAATATTTCTAAGTTGAAGGATACCATCAAATCCTTGAAAAAGAATACTAAGGAAAAGAATGTTCATCATGATAAATGTGATCTTGAGCCCATAAATGAGGAATTCGAGAATAGTATGGAAAATTTACTTTCAGAAAATGAACGACTTTGTAATGAAATTAATCATGTGAAACAGGTTTTTAAACATCAGTTTGACTCAATTAAACAGACACGTGTTCGTCATAAAGAACAGTGTGACTCTTTAATTAACAAACTGAACTTAAAATATGTGGAAAATAAGGATTTAAAAGCTCAAATTCAAGATAAGGTTTTTGTGATAACATCATTGAAAAATGATTTACAAAAATTAAAAGAGAAAGAAATTGTTGAAAATGTTATACATATACCTTCTGCCACCACTATTGCTCCAGGCATGTTCAAGCTTGATTTAGTACCGTTGCCTCCTAGGTTATTGCAAAATAGGGAAGTTCACATAAACTATCTTAGGAACACTCAAGAACAAGCTAATATTCTTCGGGAAATAGTCGAACAAGTTAAGGTGAAACAACCTTTAGATGGCAATTTAGACCTTGCTTGTAAGTATGCCACAAGAATTCAGGAGTTGCTTGTATATGTTCAAGATACGTGCCCTAAAACCTAGTACTAAGAAGGTTGCTATCACACCCATAAACAATGTCAAGAAAGTTAGGCTTGTTGAACCTCTCACATCCTTAAGCAACATTAAATAGGTAGAGTCTTCTAATACTTTAAATTCTAACACACCTGTGTTGTCTTCTACAGGAGTGAAGTGCTCTACTAGTATTTTAGGATCAAAGCCTCCAGACATAAAAAAGAATGATAAGATCTCGCAAACACCAAGTACGAACAAGAAGAATAAAGTAGAAGCCCAACCTAGGAAAGCCAATAACATGAATCGTGTTGCTAAACTTGTTTGTGATGTTGATGTTAAGCAGTCTCTGTCTAATGCGAATTCTGACATTCTCTGTGCTACTTGTAATAAATCCATGTTTGATGGTGTTCATGATAAATGTCTTCTTGATCTTGTGCAAAATGGGAATAACCATGCTAAATCTGATAAGAAACATAAAAAGCAAAATATTTGGAAACCTACGGGTTATGTATTCACTGAAGTATGATTTAAGTGGAAACCAACAGGCAAAACTTTCACTATAGTTGGTAACTCGTGCCCTTTAACTAGGTTCACCTCAACTAACGTAGTGCCTTCTAAGTAAACCACTTCCCACTCAGATGATATACAAAAACTAGAGTTAAAAGTCTATAACAAGAAACCCAAAAATGTTAAAAACATAGGTTCGAGTAAGAAAGCTAAGATTGTAGAATCTAAGAATGCTAACCACTCGGAACCCAATCAAACTTGGGGACCCAATGCTATAGATATTCCATCGTCTTCTTCTCTTGTCATGACAGGTTGTCTAGATTGTACTCTGGTATCTGGACTCCGGATGTTTGAAACATATGACAGGGAATTGCTCTCAGCTCATGAACTTTGTCAGTAAATTTATGGGTACTGTTAGATTCGGGAACGACCATATTGCAAGGATTATGGGGTATGGTGACTATTAGCTAGGAAACGTTATTATCTCAAGGGTTTACTACGTTGAGGGACTAGGTCATAACTTGTTTTCTGTTGGCCAATTTTGTGATGCGGATCTTGAAGTTGCATTTTGGAAAAACACTTGCTTTATTCGCAATTTAGAAGGTGTAGATCTACTTTCAGGGTCTTGTGACACAAATTTATACATAATTTCTCTTGAGGACATGCTTAAATCATCTCCGATCTATCTTCTATCTAAAGAGTCAAAGACTAAGAGCTGGTTATGGCACTGTCGGTTATCTCATCTTAACTTTGGTACTTTGAATAAGCTAGCTAAAGACAGTCTTGCAAGAGGAATTCCTAGGCTTAAATTTCAGAAAGATCATTTGTATTCAACATGTGCATTAGGGAAAAGCAAGAAAACCTCTCATCAACCCAAAGCTGAAGATACTAACCAAGAGAAACTATATAATTTGCATATGGATTTGTGTGGCCCAATGCGGTGGCTAGTATTAACGGGAAAAGGTATATCTTAGTGATAGTCGACGATTACTCAAGATTTACCTGGGTTAGATTTTTGAAGACAAAAGAGGAAGCTCCGGCGGCCATCATCAAATGCATCAAAAATATTCAAGTTCGTTTGAAAGCCACAGTCCGGAATGTTCGAACAGATAATAGAACCGAATTTGTCAATCAGACACTTCGTGAATGGTATGAAAATGTTGGCATCTTGCATCAAACCTCTGTAGCTCGCACTCCTCAGCAAAACAGCGTTGTCAAAAGGCGAAATCAGACTCTTGTAGAAGCTGCTAGAACAATGTTAATCTTTTTTAAAGCTCTATTATTTCTCTGGGCCGAAGCTATCAATACAGCTTGTTATACCCAAAACCGTTCTTTGATACCTCTCTGATATAACAAAACTCCATACGAGCTTATGCAAGATCAGAAACCGAACTTATCATTCTTTCATATCTTTGGTTCACTTTGTTATCCTACCAATAACCATGAGGATCTAGGTAAATTTGATGCAAAAGCAGACATAGGGATTTTCCTTGGTTACGCGCCTGCAAAGAAAGCGTTCAGAATCTACAACAGAAGGACCCTGATAATTACTGAAACAATCCATATAATGTTCGATGAGCTATCAGTAATGGCTTCTGAACAATTTAGTTTAGGACCCGGGCTTCAAGGAATGACTCCTTCTACATCCAGTACAGGACTCGGTTTAAATCCTGTTTCTCAACAACCTTGTTTGCCACCAAAAAGAGATGATTAGGATCATTTGTTTCAACCAATGTTTGATGAATACTTTAACCCTCCACCAATTACTATTTCTCCAGTTTAAGAAGCTGCTGCTCCAAGAGCTGAAGTTTTAGCTGATTCTCCTGTGTTAACTTCCATTAACCAGGATGCTCCATCAACAAGTATTCCTTCATCACAAGAACATGAACAGTCTCCAATCATTTCTCAAGGTTTTGAAGAATCACCAAAAACACCAACATTTCATGATGATCCACTTAACGAATCTCCTAATAAAGACTCGACTACTCAAGGATCATCATCTAACGTGAGACTAATCCACACTCCATTTAAACTCCTTGGTAGATGGACTAAGGATCATCCTATAGCAAACGTGATCGGTGATCCTTCTCGCTCTGTATCTACACAGAAACAACTTAAAACTGATGCCATGTGGTGTTATTTTGATGCCTTCCTTACTTTAGTAGAACCCAAGAACTTCAAACAAGCAATAACCGAACCGTCTTGGATCGATGCAATGCAAGAAGAAATCCATGAATTTGAAAGACTTGAAGTTTGGGAATTGGTGCCATATCCAGATAACGTGTTCTTGATCAAACTCAAATGGATTTATAAGGTCAAAATAGATGAATCTGGTGGGGTACTAAAGAATAAGGCTCGACTAGTTGCTCAAGGATTCAGACAAAAAAAGTGTATCAATTTTGAAGAATCATTTGCATTGGTTGCTAGAAAAGAGGCCATTCGTATCTTCGTAGCATATGTCGCTCACAAGAATATGATAATATACCAAATGGACGTCAAAATGGCTTTCTTGAATGGCGAGCTCAAAGAAGAGGTCTATGTTTCTCAACTAGAAGGATTTGTTGATCAGGACAACCCATCGCATGTGTACAAGCTCAAAAAGGCTCTTTACGGTCTAAAACAAGCACCACGTGCATGGTATGATATGCTGTCAAGCTTCCTCATCTCTCAACAATTCTCAAAAGGTGTAGTTGATCCAACACTCTTCACACGGCATGCTAGAAACAACATATTACTGGTACAAATTTATGTTGACGATATAATATTTGCATCAACTAATACTACCATGTGTGATGAATTTGCTAATCATATGTCCAATAAGTTCAAGATGTCGATGATGGGGCAAATGTCATTCTTTTTAGGATTACAAATATCTCAAAGTCCCAGAGGTATCTTTATAAACCAATCTAAATATGCTTATGAAATTGTTAAAAAATATGGTCTGCATTCTACTGATTTTGTCGACACACCCATGATTCAAAAACAAGAAATTAGATGAAGATCTACAGGGGAAACCAGTTGATGCTACACTTTACCGTGGCATGATTGGATCCTTAATGTATCTTACATCCAGTAGACCTGACCTTAACTATGTTGTCTGCTTATGTGCCCGGTATCAGGCTAAGCCTACTAAAAAGCACTTACAAGCGGTGAAACGGATCTTTCGATACCTTAACGGAACCATTAACATGGGACTATAGTACTCGAAGGATACCGATATGTCACTCACAACTTATGCAGATGCCGATCACGCGGGGTGTTAGGACACTAGACGTAGTACATCGGGAAGTGCTCAGTTCTTAGGTGACAAACT
Organism: Tanacetum coccineum; assembly: GCA_026074375.1. Classification (NCBI taxonomy): domain Eukaryota; kingdom Viridiplantae; phylum Streptophyta; class Magnoliopsida; order Asterales; family Asteraceae; genus Tanacetum; species Tanacetum coccineum. The sequence goes on from BQNB010054898.1 coordinate 34,086, forward strand.
TGTTAGCTGGTCATCAAAGAAGCAAAAGAGCACTGCTATCTCGAGTACAAAGGCTGAATATTTTGCCTTGTCTGGATGTTGCTCACAAATCCTATGGATGCGTTCACAACTAACAGACTATTGTTTTAAATTCAATAAGATTCCTCTGTACTGCGACAACAAGAGTGCGATTGCTTTATGCTGCAACAATGTTTAACATTCAAGAGCTAAGCACATCGATATTCGCTACCATTTCATAAAGGAGCAAGTAGAGAATGGAATCGTAGAGCTATACTTTGTCCGGACTGAATACCAACTGGCTGACATCTTTACTAAACCATTGCCTCGAGAGAGATTTAACTTCTTGATCGATAAGCTTGGTATGAGAAGTATGTCTCTAGAAATGTTGAAACATCTGGCAGAGGAAACGGACGAGTGATGGTGGTGACTAATATCCTGTATATATATATATGTACATATGAAAACATAAAAAAATCCAAAAAGATTTCCCTTTTATAAAATTTTACAAAAACAAAAGAAAACATAAAAAATCAGAAAAATATAAAAATATGTATCTCTGGCATGTCTTCTGAAAATCGATAACATTTACGACCTTAGAAATGTCATTCAATAATGATACGAGGATGTAAATGAAGTTCGAGCAGAAGTTTCAAAAGCTTTCAAAACATGCCAAAATGGCTTGCTATTATTTCAAATAGCAACCCGGTCATCATCTTAAAGGCAAGTATATCGTCAAAAAGACAACTTGACCTCATAATGGGAATTGATTTTCTCGGGAATGAATTACTTTATATTCATTCAAAGGCTTGTGATTACATTTCATCACAACCTGTGCTTCCAATAATCCATAAGTATACGTGTCAGTGCGCTTATGTGTCAAAATAAGAGAAATCTTATTTTCTTGGGGGTTATTTTTCAAAATACAAAACAATCATCGTTTGAATTCATCAGATCATCATTTTTTCTAAGATAATTTTGATCCATCAAATAACGACTACAGCTCTTTCAATAGAAAATGAGTCATTATTTAAGGGGGAGAAACTGTCAAAATCATCTTCTTCATTATAATAAAATGATAATCGAAAAGGTTTTAATCATATCGGGTGAATAATTAAAGGGGAGTTGATAATTTTAACTCAATTGGGCTTTATTTGATATACGTTTAATCTTATAGGGGTTTTAACGCAAAATCATAAGTTTTTCTTTGTTGACTCAACCTTAGGGGCTAGTTTTGCAATTTGGGAAACTTAGTTTGCCTTAAGAAAAGTTTAAAAGAAAATTAGAAACATCATCAAACCCTATGGGACAATTATGTCAAAAACCCAAAAAGGATTTTAAACATATACACCCCTTTTTCCCGCTCTCGTTCACACACGAACAAACACACACTTAAACCCTCAAAACCTTCCATTAGTGAATTTCAAGACTTCAAGAACTCGTCAATCTTTGTTTTAAGCTTAAGGTACACGAATTTCATCATTAAAACTTCATTATATATGACCGAATCATGGATTTACACTAGAAAACACTAAAATCGACATAATCTTTTTCACCACTGAAAAGTTGATGAAAAGATAAATTAATTGAGGGGTTTTGGACCTATAGGGATCTAGAGTGTGTGACTTTAATAGTTTTAATAAGATTAACTACTTCATGGGTTTTGATTAATTCTTGAACTCAAAAAAAGAAGTGAAAATGGGTCAAGACTTGAAAATTGTCATGGGTTTGGGTTTAGGACTTATGATATGAGTGGTTAAGTGGATTTGAGTGGTTTATAACTTTTTTGCATAAGAAATTTTCACTTGTGTGAGTTTTCGAGTGTATTTGGGTCATACTTAGCTTAATCTAAGATTTTTGTGGTTAGTTTGTTATTTAAAGATGTTAGTATGATAGAATGATGCTATATGATCAGGTTTGAGTGATGTTAGATGCTTAAAAAGGTTAAATTGCTAAGAAATTTTTTTCAATAGGCGATCTATACCTAAAAGGTTGTTCAACAGGCGATCAATACACAATTGTGTACAACAGGCGATCAATACTTAAAAACTTGTAAAGGCGATCTATACAAAAATTTACACAGGCGATCAATACACCTTTTACAAAGGCGATCTATACAACCTTTAAAACAGGCGATCAATACATGCACCCTTAACAAAGGCGATCTATACATAGCTCATTAATACAGGCGATCTATACACATGTAACTACAACAGGAGATCTATACACACCATGTTTACACAGGAGATCTATACACATGTAACTACAACAGGAGATCTATACACAACATTTTTACACAGGAGATCTATACACATTATTTTTAAACAGGAGATCTATACACACATTACATAGGCTATCTATACCTGATTTTTTTCTAATTGAATCAATCACTTAATCTTGGTAATTCAAACTCATAGCCTAACCTAAGTATAATTTAACCTGATCTTGTCACTTAGTGATTAAGTTAGGTATAATTTTTCTTAGGAATCTTTAGTGTTTGTCTTGATTTCATTAGTTTTCCTATTGTCTATGTGTATCAGTTCTTTGCATTGTGTGCCTATGTGTTAGTTAGTTGCCTTGTATTTACTTGCCTATCCCCTGTTGTAAACCCTGTCTTGCATCAATAGTCTTGAATCGTGATTGTCTTTCAGTGTTATATATATTTGCTTGTATATAAACTGTATGT
>BQNB010054899.1:0-36550 GCA_026074375.1 Tanacetum coccineum
GACTTTTTGGTCGTTCTATATATATCTTGTGTTATTGATCTATGAAGTAACACGCCCCGGACCCTTATTTTGCTGCGACCCAATTTAGGGGTGTTACACTATCACTCAATTGACTCTCTATCTCGTGAAGTAAATCTTCCAAACTCCCAAAACAAACTAGTCTTGACATCCTGCTTGTTGAGAGATTCACCCTATTGCAAGCATCAACAGTTGAGTAAATTTCATCCCCAATTCCAGTCAAAATCAAATGAATTACTTCCTTTTTTGCATCATAATAAGCTTTGTTTTCAGGAGTGATATTCGAAAATTTCTCAGGAATTGTTCGTTCTGGAACTGCTGGAGATTCATCTGTAGCAAGTTGACCTGGAATTATGATATTAGAAAGCTTATAAGGATCTTGTAGGATGCATTTCCCCAAGGCTTCACCATTTGGTTTTGTATCAACATATCTCATAAAACGTGATTGCCACTGAGTATATCTTCCCGTTGCAAGCATTGGTGGACGATCTCTTGAACCAGCTGCCATGATGTTGTTATGTATTTGATTGTCTGTTGTGGATGTTGTTATTGGAGTAGTCATGATGAATGATTTGTTTGTTATGAAGTGAAAAATAATTAAGAATAATCTTAAGAAGGTAAAGTGATTGTTGTTGTGATTTGAGTATGGAATTTTTTGTTCACGGGATTTTACAAGACTTGATTAAACCGAGAAAAGAAGTGAGACTTTCACGAGATTTTACTAAATCAAGAAGAAACCAAAAAAATTATAGTCTTTAAAGTCCAATTTTGAGTTTACCAAAAATGCCTTTATCGAATTTGGTTTTCTGAGTGAACCGAAAATTTAATTTTGGTGAAATTACCGAAAATGAAAAAAACAGTGTAAAATCTCCTAGAAGGGATGTATAAAGTGCTTGAGGTATAAATTGCTTGATGTATAAATCGTTTGATGTATAAATCACCTAGAAGTCACATGTATAAATCGCCTGAAAAGAGGTGTATAAATATCCTGAAGTCACATGTATAAATCGCCTAAAGAGAGGTGTATAAATCTCCTGAAGTCACATGTATAAATCGCCTAAAGAGAGGTGTATAAATCTCCTGAAGTCACATGTATAAATCGCCTCTTTTAACGTACGTTTCGCCTCCTTCAAAAAATCCAGAAAATAACTTTTTCAAATCACTTAAAAACACATTTTTTGAGGTTTTTGCTTAAATTTCTTTTGTACAACTAAGTATTACTAACCTAATACTAACATAAAAACACAAACTTTTTTATATTTAACACCTAAAAAATTATCACTTTTGTTTCGTGTCTAAAAACAAAAAACGCACCCTTTTTTCAAGATAAAACCTAGTTAAAATCACACACAACACACTAAATCCACTTGTGGGCTCTTAATACCACTTGTTGTCCCTAAATATCAAACCATGATCATTTTATAAGGTTGTACTATGCGTATGAATGAAGAATAATTCAAAAGAAAGAAGTGTAGAGAGAAAAGATGAGAGTGTTTGGTTGTATTCTTGAAAGTGTAAAATACAAATAAGAACCAACACCCTCTCCATCCTTGAAGAGGGTATTTATACCATCTTTAGGCCAGCTTCATAAGCCTTGTTTTGGGCTAAATAGTATTACTTAATGGGTTGGGCTCAGGATTACTTTATGCTTAAGCCCGATACACCTACAATATTAGATAAACTAACGAGCTCAATACCCGTAACTAGCCTATTACAACGTATTTAATAAAGACCGAAGATTCCATGTTCGACTCAACATTTTGAGCCTAACAGTTTTGTCTCATGTCTCTTGGCCTAAACAAACATGTTTTAATCACCTTGGTAATAATCTAATTATTTCTAGCGTTTGGTATAACTTAGTTGTTAAATCAAATATGAGTCTAATGATCGTGACAATCATTTGGACTTCCTTTCTAAACTACTTTTTGAATCTGAAAATGCACAACTCCATTGGGACGACCTGGACTTACCTAGACTTTACTACACTCGAAAGGGTATACTTTCCCGTGTGTTTGCACCTTTTGCGCTTATTTATTATGAAACCAATAATATTTTTGATATATTCAAAAAAATTTAAAATTTAAAATTTTCCTTATTTTGTCACCCAGGACCTTGTTTCTAAATTTCTTTTCTGAGATTCGCTTGAGGGCAAGCAAAGTTTAAGTATGGGAGGATTTGATAACGCTCATTTTATACATATTTCTATATGCGTTATCTGTGCTTTTATGTATATATATTAGTCAATTATAAGAACTTTCGATACTTAATAGACTATATTTGCCATTGTAGGTTCATGTGATGTTTTGTGGAAGAAAATGGAAGAATACACGGAGATATCAAGCTTAAATGAAGAAATAACTCAAGTTAAAGATCTCCGGACACCTGTCTACTGGTTTGGCCATAACTTGAGCATATGAACTCGGATTGAGTTGATTCTGGTGGCCACACGTTCGAGAAAGAATTCTCAACAACATTCATTTTTGGTCAAAGAGCTGAAAATAGAGTTAGATACGCTGGTTTTACAATAAAGTGCGGCACACTTTTTTGCCTCCCAGAGTACGGCGGTTTTATAACTTTGTGCGCCGCACTTCGCGTCTGAAGAGCTATGAATGCATTTTTATGACTCCTATCAACTCCTAAACCGATTATATAACCTTTGCCTTGGTCCCTAAGTGTTAGAAAGCTTATGAATACCCCAAGAACTCCAAGGGAAACAAACACTTGATCCATACATCATATACAACTTCATTAGGGAGGAGGAGAACTAGGTGAGGGTCTTAGGATCCAATGATCCAAACACCCCTTTATCTCACCATGATTCACCACTGATATACCACCATTTCTAGACCTCAAACACCACATTTCCTGAACCGAAATACATTATACCATAAGGGTTAGACGATTTACACCAAATCTCTAATTCCTTTACTATATTAAACTCGTTACCAAACACATCATTTGTCGACTTGGTTACATATTTCCATAGGGTTCATGACGGCCCCTCGGGTTATATTAGGAGGTTTAGATGTTAGTTGTTTGTGGGAGCAATTGGTTATTGGTTTGGTTATGTTGTAGTGTTCGTCATTTGTTGTGGCAACATGTGAAACGTAATATGGTATTTGGATGATTTTGATATGACTTATGAATATATTTCTTTATGAATTGAAGTTATATATTCTTGGATCATTGTTTATCTTTTGGTATATCATTGCAATTGAAATAGGCCAAAAGGGTTAATTGTCTTGATGTATTTTGAAACATGTGTCTATGGCGTGTCAATATTATAGTTGTGAGAATTATGTGGTAAATTAATAAACAACCTAAGTGGAATAATGTTTAAGACCCTTCCTTATGTTGACTGATCGGGTTGGGAGGAATTCATAAGTATGCATATTTGATATAAACCATTCCTAATGCACTCGTGATGATGTAGTATATATGCCAAAAGGATTTTATGTTATCATTGGTAGATATGCTTGTTATTATGATTACCCGTCATATATGACTTGTATGTTTTGTTTATATAAAGTCTTTTTTTTATCTATATCTATCATGTTATGTGGATCATGTCTTGTTTGTTGCTTTGCTTTAAACACACATTTTGGCTATTTGATCCATGACAATCATTTAACTTTGTTACTTGATAAACAATCTGTGAATTGCTACAAATCTCATGGATCGACCTAGACTTACCTTAGACTATATTACACTCATATGGATATACTTGCCCGAGTGTTGTGTTTTTAGTCAAAATCAGTATTTCTAGTATTATAAATTTAAAGCTTGTAAAAACACACATCAAGTTTTTGGCGCCATTGTCGGGGAATGATATATTTGGACACCATCGTCAATAGTCATTGTTCCATGTCCCATGTCTATCATAGCTCCACACGTCCTAAGGAATGGACGACCAAAAGTATCTTCTTTTTTCTTATCACTAGCCTTAGCACTCATCAAAAGTCTCACTTTCTCTTCCGGTCTCTCTCCTAATACTCTAAGCACCTTGTCATCCGGTAGTGGTATCCTTACTAGTTTCTCATGATAGATTATTTTATCCTTATAATTAGACAACTAATCCATACCTTTAATCGCATCAAAACTCTCATGCCCAAAAGGTATCAAATCGATGCCAAAGACATGACCCTCGATTTCTAGTTTGCAACCCTTAATAACCTTATGAATCTCTACTAGTTTCCCGCTAGCTATCTGAATCTCATATTTGAAACCTAATTCGCTGGGCTCTATACCTAACAGAGGTATGAAAGTATTGGAAACAAAACTATAGTCGGCACTAGAGTCAAATAAGGTAGTGGCAAAATGATTGTTCAAAATAAACGTACCCGTCACAATGTTTGGATCTTGGCGAGCTTCCTCTGCTCCCAACATGAATGCCCTGCCCCTAGCTTGGTTCCCTTGGTTTCCACGACCCTGACCCGTATTATTAGCAGCAACTTGGTTTGGACGATTTTCTTCTGTTCCTTGTGCCCTATTCAATCTAGGACAAGCTCGGTACTACCACACTCATAACATGCCCTAACAGTTGGGTTTCTAGCATTGATAGGATTCACATTCCTCGGCACGCCTCTACAATCCTTTACCAAATGACCCGGGCGGTTATAGCTGAAGCATGTGCGACAAGGCCCTCCGGGTGCATGGTAGGAGTTGCAGGTGGTACACTTGGGCCAAGTACCCGTATTCTCTCTTCCTACAGGGTTTGTGGTAGAAGCAAAAGCATTTCCAGTCCTAGTCCTCTTATTATCATCCCTACTATTCTTATCCTTGCTAGGTTCCCCCGTAATTCCTCTTTTCTCAACCTTCTTAATTGACCCATTTCTAACAGCCTCATCGGTTAGTGCACCAAAAATCTGCACAGCCTTCTGTATAGTCTTTGGCTCCGTTGCTGTCACCATCCCACAGATCTGTGGAGCAAGACCATACACCTACCTCTCAATCATCCTACTTTCTGGAGTTACCAAATGTGGAACTAACCTAGCCAACTCATGAAACCTATCAGTATACGTAACATGGCCAGCCTCGACCATGGCATGATTCCACAACTTAGTTTCTAACTTTTGCATCTCATGACTAGGACAAAACTCTTCTATCATCATAAACTTAAAGTCATTCCATGACATACTAATAGCAACTTCCCGGCTTAGCGTGCGGATCTGAGAGTTCCACCACGTTAAAGCCTTACCCACAAATGAACCAGCAGTGTATTTCACTTTTTGGTCAACACTACAACCACTCATATCTTGCACGTTCTCCATTTTGTTAATCCAACAAGTAAGAACTACAACACCTCCCTTACCATCATATTCCTTAGGGTTACAAGCTAAGAACTCCTTATATGAACAACCTACCCGGTTGCCATTCACTAACACATTCCTAATGTTCTCCTGAACGTGCTCATTAACCACATTACCATTCTGATTTCCAACATTTCCTTAGTTACCAACCTGAGCTAGCATGGCGGGTAAGAGGTTCTGCAATTGCTAGGCAATGATCGTCGAGAAGTCGGGTGCTCCTCCTACACCCCCATTGACTCCCTCTACATTCCCATTGACTCCCTCTACGCCCCTATTAGCTCCTAAACCTTAGTCATTTTCTTGAACATTCAAATCATCAACATGCTCATCATTACCTTCCTTGGGTCTTTTTTTCCTGCTACCTCTACCAACATGTACACCCGTTCCCCCTCCTAATGATTCGGCAGCAGGCCGGCCAGTACTTTGGGTCGTCATCCTTGGCGGCACTATCTATACGAGGGAGAACATAGGCAACGTTAGGTAGGCAGGAAGACTCTCATATATATATATATATATAATATCTTACCATATATACATATATACACATAATACCACCTTACGGTGTCATCATCGATTTGTGTGAATGACATTACTAAGTATGAGTGAGTTGTGATACGCTTATAACTACGTTGGCCACCGTACTTATATTCACATCCTTTCCCAGTTATACTCAATATTGAGCTCACATATTTCAATGACTGACATAACTAAAGCACCAAACCGCAAACACACGAAAGCAAGAAAAAGTGGAACACCACACACATAGATCCTATACGCAACTAAGTGACGGATCTTAGGTTATAGTCTAGGTCAACCCACCTAGTTCTCTATAACCTTGGCTCTGATTACCAATCGGTCACACCCCGACAATGGCGAAAACTCAGAAATGCAACATAATGATCAATCATAACACACGATACAATATAGAGAAAACTACAATGCATAGTGTTATGAAGACCATTAACCTCGAACAACCTTGAGTGATGTCCCAAATCATAATCAAATTCGCAAACTCTTACAATAACCGATAACCCACACAGGAGGTCCAAATCCAAAATTAAACCAAAATCTTCCGAATACTAAAACCAAATAAAAAAAACAAACAAGACTTCATATGAGAAATCCACACGGGATACTTCTAAGTTTGCTATCACATATCACCAACTTATTCCTGTTTCACTTCACCTAAAAATGATACTCGAAAACGTCAATAATAATGTTGGTGAGCTCGTAGGTTTGACCTTAAACCCAAAAGTTGTGCCAATATTTCAATGGTGGACAATAGTGCAATATGACAGTGAATATATATGCAAACAAACCATAGCATCCCCGCTAATCAATCACCATATGTCACTTACGCACCTAAAGGGCCTACCAGTTGGAGCACTAAATTAGGGCAGGACCACACACAAACTAGGGTAGGCGTACCCATCCGCTCTAATAATCACACAAATACTGGGTAGGCGTACCCATCCGATCCAAACAATCATGCAACACATAATATTCACATAGCAGTCATAAGCACATGTCTTGTCCCAAAAACAAAACCACATTTTGCACAGATAAATTCGAAACATTTCAAAACACATTTGAGTATCATTTTCCCCCAACGGAAAAGACAATAAAATGGGGCTATGAGACTACAGAACTCACTCAATCATGTCTTTTAGCAACTCCAAATCTCAATACACACAAGCAAATGCAATGACGCCCGCACAGACTAGTCCATTTAATGTCCACATTTTTTAATCATTCAATTCCCAAAACAATCTTCACGTTTGATGCATAGAGTTAGACGCGTATGTACAATTACCCTTAACAAATTTTAGTGGGTGTGATGGTTGATGACATATCCCCCCACATCAATCTTATCAAATCCCAGTACTTACTAATTCATACTTTATATATTTAAAGAAAAATAGATAAGTAATATAAGTACATATTTATATTTTATAATTTTAAATATAGTTTTGATAGTTATTCGTATAACCGTAGTCATAGCAAAAAATTTATCTTATAGGGTTTGAAAATGAAAACGGTTTACTCATAATATTACATTATTTGTGAAGTTTCAAGAAATAAAATATATTTTTCATCTTTTAGTGATATTTATTAAATAAATAATAATTAAATAATATTTTTTATTTAAAATCAAAAATTCTTGTTTTATAAGGAAAAATTTCTATAAGTATTAACTTTTTTACGAAAATTTAGACATGAACCCGTACGTCATAAAACATTTTCCAAGGTATCAAACCTAATTTTAACACTTTTTACCAATTCGACACTTTTTGACAAAATTCTAAAATCTCAATCTTTAACGTTTACTAAAAGTCCGTTTCCAAAATATCGTTCAATATCACTTGGTAAATACATTTTCACTTTCAAAAGTCTGTCAAAACTCTTATAAATCGGGACTAAAAAATCGACTTATTGGCCTTAAGGCCCAACATGGGTCCATTAAGATATTTATAGTCCAAAGAGACTTACGATCCATAAGGTCAAAACCAAGGTCCATTTATATAACATAAGCTCATTACTTAATAAGTAGTAGATATTCAGACCTCAATAAGCCCTCCCATTTTGCCACGGACTTTAAATAGCTTATTTTGGACGTGAGTCCTGAAGTCCACAATACCATAATAAAATATTTTTAAGATTTAACCATAAGCTAATAAGCTACGCATCGATTTGGTTACCACCCTATGCTATAAAAATAGTCCTCCAAATTACCCCATATCACTTAAATATAGTATATCTTTTTTCCTAGTGATTTTGAAAGGCGACGTGGCATTTAAGCCCAAAATAAGCCACGAAAAGCCCACCAAATAAGCTATACAAGATATTATAAAAAAATAAGCTATCTTAGCCTAAACATTATGGTATTTTCAACCATCCGACCACCAATATAAATGTACAAAAAAACCCCCTTTTTCCTTCTTTTTTATCCGACGAACCAAACACCCCTTTTTTATCCATTTCGTTTCCAAAAATTGATTTTTACAACGATCAACTTGTACAACTAACATCTATGCATCTTATTACAAACCAAAAGGAACCAACGAAATTTTAAATTTGAAAACTTATAGAAAATCTTCAATAAAAGTAGATTTCGACCGAACGCGTCACCCTCACGTTGTTTAAATGAATACCCAAATACTCGTATCAACCCGAAATATCACGTTCTCGATCAAAGTTGGAAAATTTATGGTGTTTGTGGTGGTGTAGGTGGCGGACGAACAAAGCACACACACACTTGTGTGTGTTTTATTTTTTTGAAAATGATAAGGATTATGAGAAAAGGTTCAAGTGGAAAGCATATATGTGTACAACTTTTGGGACAAGCTTGCTAAAAAAAGCCTCCTCGTCCCTCTTGACCATCTTGCCAACCATGGGATCCTATGGGGTCTCGGGTCTTTCTTTTCGTGTTGTCAGATGAATCACTTAAAAGATCGCTAAAACTCATCACCTAAATTTTACCCCAAAGTTAAAAAAAGCTTTTTATTCGCCTCTAAAAATACTTTTCCATTAACCTAGAGTATTACACGACATATTAACACTGGAATACCCTGCACAACGTATTTGGGACATTAACGAACCGTATCGACTCGTTTTCCGGTAGTTTCTTAAAAGGCCACGAGTGGTCAAACCACCGGAAAACAAATTACATAAAAATATCCTTTTAAATGAAGATTTATACACAAATAACCATATATTACCACAATTCTCAAAATCATCACAAGTCAAATGGTACAGTATCTGAATAAACTAACAAAAGTCAAATAGTCAAAGGACTATAAATGAAATATTTAGAACACAAAAAAAGGCTTTACTAACTTATCGCCTAACGGCAATTTATATACTAGTAGTCCACTGTCCAGATTTACCCAAGGAATCAGAACGTTATTTGTTAGTCCTAGGTCACCTGCTAGTCTACCTATTCACTAAACCAAGGGGGAAGACATGTCAATATTTGTGATCCTATTACTCTAGATATATAAACTGCTATATGTAGTTCTATCTCGGACTCTAGCTAACGCACTATTTGTATTCCAAGATCCAGTTAAATGATAGGTTAAACACATACTTAAGCACATAAACGAGTATAAATTGATAAACATAATCAACACGCAACAAATAAGCAAACAATCTGAATAAACAAACCAAACATTATATTATCATAAACATGGCTAATACCTAAAGGTATTAGCCGATAGTCATTGTAACAATATAGGAACTCATAGATGAACGATAAAAACCGAACGCGTATTTAGAATATTGAGATTACAAGGGTTTTTCTATGAAATGGAGCACTTTGCAGGCCTTCTTGGCTTCTTAGATCTTCTGAGAATCGAACTTGGTGGTTAAAAGCAGACCTAAAACGAGTTTTACAGTTTTGTATTTATAGAGTCTGGAAAAAGGTCGATACGCCGTATTGAAAGGGTCCAATATGGCGTATTGGGGTAACATGGCGTGAACTCCACGAATATAATATTCTAGAATATTCACAAAATCGTCATTAAATACGGCGTACGAGTCTTCTAGATATGGCGTATAGGTCTCTCTTTGTCATGGATGTCTTGTGAAGTTAGGGCACGGATACGCCGTATCTTCTTGCTGGATACGGCGTATAGATGTAAAACTAGTTGGTTCTTCTTCGTTGACCAAAGTATTATATACGGCGTATCGTTGATGTGGATACGTCATATTCTTCAAAGGCAGGCAATGGTCTTTTAGTTCGTTAAAGTCTTGGATACGGCGTATACTTCTAGAATGATACGGCGTATAGGTTGTCAAAATCAGTAGACTTTCTTGAACTCTTCATGTATGCTCCAAAATGCTTGCCTTTTAGCTAACTTTCACAAAATGCTCAATAATTACTAGAATTAATAAATATAAGCAATTAAGTACCAATTCATATGTAAATAACGTAAATCGATCAATAAAGACGGGATAAATGATGCTATAAATTAGACGTTATTTGATGTCATCACCAGATCAATCCAGCCGTTCGGCCTGGGTTGGTTTTTTAGACAGCAGGTTCTAGCCGTTCAACCCGAGCCATCAGTCGTCTGGCTGGATTGACCTGAGGGTCGATTTGGCTCGGGGTTATCTCCCGAGCCTTCCTTGTTCTTTCATTTCATTTCTCTCTTCCTCCTAGGCTTCTATAATCCTTCCTACATCATTCTAAATTTTCCTAAATGCACCTAAAACTATATAGTGATTTGCTAAACCCTCAAGAACACTTATAGCTTCATTTATTCCAAAAACACAAACACTAAGGGTTCCTTTAATCATACTAATGGCTTCCAATCACTATAATCTCAATATATAACACTTAGAAACATCAATCCTAATCAATTTCGTTCCAATTATTCAACCTTAAATTTTTTGGATTTTCAATTCGCAACCATTCATTAAATTCTTAACTAATTATACTAATCTCTCTTGTAATTGAATCTCCTAACATTTACCCAACAACTACCAAGAAATCTTAGATCAATTTTCATTGATTCGAAAATATCTAATTTTTTTGACCTAGCGTTTGAAATTTGAATCTAGAATAATTTAATCTATTTCAAAGAAATTACTTACTTGTTTAGGAGCCATTGATGATGCACAAGAATGATTAGTATCACCAATTAACTTCTATGGATTGATTTTGACAAATTAAGGAGGCTAGTATGTGTTGTGTGTGTTTTTGAATGTTGATTTTTTATAAAACCATCCAGATGAATGGCCCAAGTCTTAAGCCGTTTTACACCAAAGTTTAGGTTTTTCGTCTTGAAAACTTGGTTTATTTTTCAAACATCAAGTCACTGCATATTCGCAAAGTCATTTTAGTTTTTACAAGATATTCCACTACAAACTAAACTATAAAAGTAATATTCTACTAAGAATTATCAACAACATACCAAACTACTAAATAGATGAGCAAATAAATAGATAGATAAAAAGATTAATAGTATTAAAACCAAAGCATTATAATTGACGATAAACCAAACAAGGTACCAAACGGTAACCACACGACTTAATCCCAAAAACTAAAATTAAATTGTTTTAAAGTGATTCATAATTTGAAAAGAAAAGAACGATCTTTAGAACAAGAGTGTGCTTGAGTTATCTTGCCTTGTTGATCTCTAGTCAAGAAAGTTGTCAAACATGAGAATGTCTTCGGATGTGAATTTGCCCGAAAGCTTCCTCTTCGTCTCTTTTTTCTTGAAACTCCTTGTAAACTTTCTACCACTTAGTGTGGTAACTTCAAACTTCGCATGCTATAATCCATCTCCTTTAATCTTCTTGTAGAATCCATAACCTTCAGATCCCCAATCATTGTTCTTTAGTTGTACTAGTAATGAACACAAAAAATCGATTAGCTTCTTGAAAACAATAAAGTTTTTGAATGAGTTGAAATATGCTTCCATTGCTAATGCTCTTTCCATTTGGTCCTCAATGTCCAAGAATGATGGAGCAACCGGGCCATATTGTGGGTTTCCATCTTCATCATGACCCACCTCAAAAAAACTAAGCCAGCCTTCATCCTCATCAATTTTGAAATTCTCCAAATATGACTTAGCTCTTTGTTTTGGATAATAGGTGTGTTTGATGACACCGATAACGCTCAAATTATACATATTTCTATATGCGTTATCTGTGCTTTTATATATATTTATTGGTTAATTATATGAACTTTCGATACTTAATAGACTATATTTGCTATTGTAGGTTCATGAGACGTTTCGTGAAAGGAAACGGAAGAATATACGAAGAATTGAAGCTTAAACGAACGAATAACTCAAGATAAAGATCTCCTGACACATGTCTACTATTTTGGCCATAACTTGAGCATACCAACTCCGTTTGATGCGATTCTGGCGGCCACTCGACCGGAAAATACTTATCTATAAATTTTGTTATTGGTCCAAGAGCTAAAAAAGAACACACGTACGCCAGTTTTTTAAATAAGTGAGGCGCACTTTTCTGCATCCCAAAGTATGGCGCACAAATAAAAAAGTGCGCCGCACTTTCTGTCTGATGCAATTAATATACGAATTTAGCCCCAAAATCCGTCAACATACACCCTAACTTGGTTCCCAAGTGTTGGAAAACCCTATAAATACCCTCTTTGTTGCCTGTAACTTCATATCTTACATACACTTGATCCATATACAACACATATAACTTAGAGGAGGAAGGAGTGGCGAGGATCCTTGGATCCAATGATCCAAACACCCCTTTACACCGCCATATCTCCACCACTCCTAGCCAAGAATTCCACCATCAGAGTTACGTTTTTCCAGACCCTCAACTCTATTCATACAGAATCTAAACAAGATACTTGGAGGATTCACACCAAATCCTTCCAAGTCTCTATATCCAAACACTCCTTATTCATAAAACTTGCACACATACTTGCTGATTTCCATAGGTTGGGTGACGTCTCCTTGGGATATTTCAGAAGGTTTAGTTGTTGGTTGATTATGCGATCATTAGGTGACATAAATTTGCACAAGTAGAATGTCTTCCCCGTATCTTATTGTGAATAAAGTAGGGTCAATAGTACCTTTAGTGAAACCTTTGGACATCAGGAAATTTAAGAGTTCATCATACCAGGCTCTTGGAGCTTGCTTCAATCTATATAGAGCTTTCCTTAGACGGTAGACTTTTTCTGGATGATCAGGATTAACGAACCCATCTAGTTGAGCAACATAAACCTCCTCCTTTAGTGGACCATTAAGAAAAGCTTTTTTCACGTCCATTTGGTAGATTGGAAAAGATTTGTGTACGGCGTAAGCGACGAAAATCCAAAAAGCTTCCAAGCGAACGATTGGAGCAAATGATTCCTCAAAATCAATACCCTCTTCCTGAGCATATCTCTTAGCTACAAGTCATGCCTTATTGCGAATTATAGTTTGATCTTCATCCTTCTTGTTTTTCCACAACCACTTTAATTTAATCACTGTCTTTCCAAAGGGTTTGTCAACAAGTTCCCAAACTTTGAGTCGATCAAATTGATGAAGCTCCTTCTGCATTTCCTTGATCCATGCATGATCAGCCATTGCTTTTATAATGCTTGTTGATTCAGCAGTACTCACGGCGAGTGCGAACATACACATTTCAGGATACGTAGCAAGTTGTCTTCTTGTTTGCACTGGCTTGGATGGATTTCCACAAACTTTTTCTAGCGGATGATCTTTGGTCCGTCGGTGTTCAGATTGATGATGTTGGTAGAATGTATGCATGTTTGACGAATCAACATAGCGAGTAGATGACTCTTCTCCTTCACGTACCGATGTACTGAAGATGTTGTAAAATTCGTTCTCGTTAATTTATGCAGCTTCTGTTTGAATTTTTGCTTAAATATTGGTGTTGTTTTCCTCAGCAGTGATAGTTGTAGTTGGAGTGATCGTTTCTGTTATAGATTGAACATTTTCTATAGGTGGTGTATCTTATTGTTGAAAATTATCAAAGGGAGCGGAAGACTTGGGCATACTTGGATTACCTGCATTGAAGAATTCATCATATAAAGGACTAAATAATAAATCCAACTATTTTTGTGATGAATTTGTTTTATCTACTGGAGAAGAAACATTTGGAACCAGATTTGAACTTAAAGGTTCATTGCTACGGTCATGAATGTCGAGTTCTGAACTGTTATGATCAGGAGTCTTTTGTAGTTGTGGCACGGGGCCAGAGTTATCATAATCTGACGCCTTTGACAATTCCTTAATTTCATGAAAGTTGATATAAATGGATTCAACTATCAATCTGGTTCTTTTGTTGTAGACTCTATATCCCTTTGACAAAGTAGAATATCCCACCAAAATGCACGAATCCTTTTTTTCTTTCATCTTGTCAAGGTTTTCACCATCTCAGGATATGTAACAAGTGCAACCAAAGATGTGAAGGTGTTTGAGAGAAGGTTTTCTGCCATTAGTGATGTGATATGGTGTCTTTTCATGTTGGGAAATAATGAGAGATCTATTCTGAGTGTAACATGTTGTTGCTATAGCTTCAACCCAAAAGAATAAAGGAAGTTTAGAAGTTGAAAGCATTGTTCAAGCAGCCTTAACTAGAGTACGGTTTCATCTTTTGACAACATCGTTCTGTTCAGGTGTTCGAGGAGTGGAAGTTTGATGTTTAATGTCATCTTCTTTAAAATAAGCATGGAGTGTCTTGTTTAAGAAATTTGTACCTCTGTCAGTTCAAACAGTAATCACATGGGCTTGAAGGTTTCGTTGAATCATCTTGATAAAGTCTTTAAGTACTTCTAGAGTTTCATCATTGGTTCTTAGAAAGAGAGTCCAAGTGTATCGAGAATAGTCATCAATGATCACCTGAATGTATTTATTTCCATTGATGCTTTCAATCCGCATTAGACCACATAAGTCCATATGAAGCAAATTTAGCCGTCCTTTCGAACTTGGAACAGTCTTTGTCTTGAATGTGCTTCGTTTTGCTTTACTCAATTCATAAGATGAACACAGTTGATCTTTGACATATTTCAACTTTGGTAAGCCATTCACAGTATCCTTCCTAGAAAGCAAGTTGATGGTGTCGAAATTAAGATGAGAAAGTCTTCGATGCCATAACCATGCTTGAGTTGGTGAGGCTTTTGCTAGAAAACAGATTGGAGTTGGTGAAGATGTCTCTTGAAGAGAGATTGTGTAGAGATCAGATACACAATTACCCAAAAGTAGGTCATTTCCCTGAAGATCTCTCACAAAGCTAGATTTCCTGAATACGACCTCCAAATCCGCATCACAAAATTTACCAACTGAGAAGAGATTATGATTGAGGCCTTTGATGTAATAAACCCTTTTGATCGTTATATTTCCTTGAACTAAATCCCCATAACCAAGAATTAGTGCAAATTGATCATTCTTGAACTGTACTGTACCTAGATATTTTTCAACAAAATTGCACAACAACTTAAGATTGCCCATCATATGCTTTGTGCATCCAGAGTTAACAATGAATAGGATGAGTTGCATAATCTGCAAGAGAATTAGAGGACGTTGGAACATTTAACAAATTGGATCCTAAAGTATTTGTGAGTTTCAAGACATTAGTTATCCTAGATGCATTATCTATGGTTGGACTAATACCTGTGTTCACATCTTCTTTCCTAACTTTAGGCACCCATTTTATTTTTGTCTTAGGATCCCATTTATATCCTGATGGGCATTGTTTTTCTATCCAACATTTCCATGCCTTGATTATTTTCTCATAAAGCATCCTATAGTAACTTTTGGATTTCTGGATAGTTGAGTCTGATGCTACTATTTTATTAGGGGGTATTGCAATAGACTGGTTCACTTTTCTTTCTAGGTCTAATGGGCACTGCTTGAGGCTTCTTTGATCTAGCATTCACGTCATTTAAAAATTTAGAAACACAAGCATCATGATTCGAATTAAACACACATTTTCCACAAGTAGCACAAACATCATTAACATTTGAAGTTGTGGACTTTAAACTATCATTACACGCAGTTACAAACTTTGTTTTATTAGAAATACTAAAAATCATATGGCGGTCTTCTACTTTCGTCTTCTTAGACTTCACTTGACTATGTTTTGCACGAACTTTTCTTTCATCTGAGTGCTCGTAAGTTGTGGTCTGCTAACACTAGGTCTGTGAATTACTCATGTAAAGGTAGACACGTGAGGATTAGTATTCCTAAAAGTCCGAGGAAACTGAGATGCTCTAGTTTGTGTTGTTCTAGTGTCAATTCGATACATTCCTTGTTTAATCACATTCGTGTTTCTTACACCTTGTCTTGCTGTTTGAGGTAAAATATGTGTAGTGACTGGTTTTGATAAACCTTCTGACACATTAGTTTTAGTAACCTACTTTGTCTCTGAAAAACTTTTTCTCTAAAGAGAGTCTAAAAACGTAGTCGGTTTGCCTAAAACTGATGGTTTTGGAATCTTGAGAGCATTTGGTTGTCGAACAACAGATGGTTTATCAAACTTAGTATCCACGGTTTTTCCTTTCATTATCTCGATGAGTTTCTTTAACTCACTTATTGCAATGTTCTTGTCCTGCAATTGAGCTTTCAAATTTTGTATTTTGAAATATTGTTCACGTTCTTTTAGAAATACAGTTGATCCATTTTGTTTGCCAAATGTTTCATTTTCATTTGTTCTTGACATTGTTGTAAAGCAATTTCAAGAGAAATCGATTGTTGTTCAAGTTTAGCAAAACTCCTTAAAAGCTCATTATAAACTTCTTTACTAACAGTTTCTGTTTGTTTAGAAAGCTTTTCTACAAGACATTCACATTCTTTGATTTTATAATGATACAGACATTGCAATTCAATATGTGCATCTAAATTAGATAAATAATGCAAATAAAAACACATAACATCCTTTAACACACACTCTTGTAGAAGTTGATCATATATATTTGAAAAATCAGCTTTGTCAGATTCAAGTTCCCCAATCTCTTTTTCAAGTGATTGAACGTACTGTAAATCTCCAAACATCTCTTGTTTAAGTTCATTTACAAATATTAAACTATCATTTTATGTCTTTAGTGCAAGAGGCATCAAATAAGTTTTCAAAAGCACGATCATATCTTTAGTAGTTGGTGCAATAAATTTATGATACGTATGTTTTTCCCAAGCTAAATTAATAATTTCTTTGAAATGATTTATGTTATTCATCATTACATTATAAGCTTGTCTACTCTTTCTTATCGATTTTTAAGTAGGTAGAAAACCTATGTTTTTTACAATGTATGGCTTATATTTACCAAAATATTTTCTCCACATTTTCTTTCGATCTTCATTTGCATGTGCCAACTAATCAAGATATTTCCATGATGGTGGTTTAAAATTTTCATAAAGACTATTTTGCTTTGTGTAGTCGTATGGTTTCACTATGTCTTTATTCAATTTTGATCTACTCTCTTGTTCAAGAGTCAAGATTTCATCCCTATCAAGGGCAAATATGTTTGCAAGATCATCTTTGTCATATGAGGTCTCATACAAACATGGCTTTTCAAATTAAGCTTTCTTGAGGTACATAGGACTTGCAAAAGTTGGCCTTCCATTATATGTTGAACTTTTGGGAGCTAACATATAAATGGTTTGAATTGAGTTATTTCGTTTATAAACAATTTCATTCAAAAATTTTAGTTGTTTTTCCACCGCAATCAATTTGTCAAGAAGTTGTCCTTCCTTAACTTTCAAATCATTTATTACCTTATTTTTCTCTTTCAGAAGACCTTCATAACTTGATTTTGTTAAAAGACTCTGTTTGACTAACTCATCATTTTTCTCTATGACAACCGAAATTTCATATGCTTTTATTTTCAAACCTTCTTTTATGTCATGTTCGTTTTGAGCTAATAGTCCTAGAGTTTCTTTTAATTTACGTTCAAGTGTGTCATTTTCAATTGTATGGTCTTTGAAAATTGTGTACTTCTCAAGCTCAACCTCTTTATCATGAAGTGCAACTAAATAACTATCTCGAGGTTTATTTGATTCATCAAGATTAGATTTGCACTCTTCAAGTGCAGACTTACACTCTTGCAATTCATGATAGAGTGATGTGTTTGCTTTCTTTAATTGCTTTTGAATCTTTTTGTTTTCATCAGTATTAAGTTTTAAATTTGCATTAATTTAGTAGGTACAACATGCTCATCATCACATTCTTTAGCATTTTGGTCAGTCTGATTGTCATTATCACACATATTCGATCAATCAGGAATGACATTACTATCAACCTTTTCCACCACACATGTGTTATTAATGGATTCAGGTTGCTCAAAATGTTGTCTCTCATTGGCAAACACATTATATTCAACATCGTATTGTACCTTTTCTAATAGCTCAGCATCAGATCCTGAGTCTGCAGGTAAGACCTCCTGAATCTTTGTCATGAAACTGTAATGTGCTTCTAGTTCTTGTTCATCGACTTCTTCATCCGTATCCTCTAGCCAATCAGCTTGCTCTACTTGTAATGGAACGCCTTTCTCAGCTTGTTTGCACAGCAACATCTTTTCCTTATGATAAGTGTAATCTTTTGCCCTTTTTGGTTTCCTGCATTCCTTAGCAAAATGCCCAAATTCATTACAATTGAAACACTGTATCCCAGTCTGCTACACTACCTGACTGCCTACAGTCTCCCTAGCCCCAGCAATAGTCACTGTCCTCTGATTCCTAAACTGACCAGTATGATTTTCATTTACGTATCTTGGAGTAGTATCCACTTTCTTGTTTTTGGAGTTTGAAGAGGTTCTAAGGTTGTTGTTGGTATGTTTGTAGAGCTTTTTAAAGTATTTTACAATGATTACCAAGTTTTTCTGCATCTCTTTATCTCTCTGAGCTTGTTCTAGATTACTGTCTTCTTCAGAAGCTGACTCAAATAGATGAGTTGAACAATCTGCAAGAGAATTAGAGGATGATGGAACATTTAACAGATTGGATCCTAAAGAGTTTGTGATCTTCAAGACATTAGTTATCCTAGATACATTATCTATAGTGGGACTAATACTTGTTGAAACATTGTCTTTCCTAATTTTAGGTACCCATTTCTTTTGGGTTTTAGGAGTCCATTTATATCCTGAGGGACATTGTTTTTCTATCCACCATTTCCATGCCTTATTGGTTTTCTCATACAACATCTTAAAGTAACTCTTAGATTTTTAGATAGTGGGATCTGATGCAACAATTTTTTTATGAGATGTTGCAACAGATTTGTTCGCTTGACTGTTGGGTTTTCTAGTACTAATAGACACTACTTTAGGCTTCTTAGTTTTAGCATTCACGTCATTGATAAATTTAGAAGCACAAGCATCATGATTCGAATTAAACACATATTTTCCACAAGTAATACAAACAACATTAACATTTGACATTCTGGACTTTAAACTGTCATTACACGCAGTTACAAACTTTGTTTTATTAGAAACACTAGAAATCCTATGGTGGTCTTCTACTTCTGTCTTCTTAAACTTCACTTGACTATTGTTGTGCATGACCTTTTCTTTCATCTGAGTGCTCCTAAGTTGTGGCCTGATAGCACTAGATTCATGAATTACTACTATAGAGTAACACCGTGATTATTATCCTAGAAGTCTGAGGCAACTGTGGTGCTCTAATTTGTATTGTCCTAGTGTCAATTCGATACATTCTTGGTTTAATCACATTTGTGTTTCTTAAAGCTTGACTCGATGTTTAAGGTAAAATCTGTGTAGTGACTGGTTTAGATAAACCCTCTGACACATTAGTTTTGGTGACTGATTTTGTCTTTGAAAAACTTTTCCTCTCAAAAGAGTCTGAAAAAGGAGTCGGTTTGCCTAAAACTGATGGTTTTGTAATCCTGAGAGCATTTGGTTGTCGAACAGCACATGGTTTATCAAACTTAGTATCTATAGTTTTTCCTTTCATTTTCTCAATGAGTTTCTTTAACTCACTTATGGCAATGTTCTTGTCTTGCAATTGAGCTTTCAAATCTTTTATTTTGAAATATTGTTCACGTTCTTGTAGAAATACAGTTGATCCATTTTATTTGCAAACTGTGTCATTTTTAATTTGTTCTTGACAGTGTTGTAAAGCAAGCTCAAGAGAAATCGAGTGTTTTTCTAATTTAGAAAAACTTCGTAAAAGCTCATTATAAACTTCTTTACTAACATTTTCAGTTTGTTTAGAAAGCTTTTTTGCAAGACATTCACATTCTTTGATTTTATGAAGATACAAACATTGCAATTCAGTATGTGCATCTAAATCAGATAAAGAATGCAAATAAGAACACATAACATCCTTTGAAACACACTCTTGGAGAAGTAGATCATATATATTTGAAAACTCAGCTTTGTCAGATTCAAGTTCGTCAATCTCTTTTTTAAGCGATTTAACATACTATAAATCTGCAAACATCTATTGTTTAAGTTCATTTACAAATATGAAACTATCATTTTGTGTCTTTAGTGCAAGAGGTAGCAAACAAGTTTTCAAAAGCACGATCATATCTTCAGTAGTTGGTGCACGAAATTTATCATACGTATGTTTTTCCTAAGCTAAAACAACAACTATTTGAAATGATTTATGTTATTGGTCATTACATTATAAGCTTGTCTACTCTTGCTTATCGATTTTTGAGTAGGTAGAAAACCTATGTTTTTGACAATGTGTGGCTTATATTTAACAAAAAAAATTCTCCACATTTTCTTTCGAACTTCATTTGAATGTGCCAACTCATCAAGATATTCCCGTGATGGTGGTTTAAAAATTTCATAAAGACTATTTTGCTTTGTGTACTCGTATGGTTTTACTTTGTCTTTATTCAATTTTAATCTACTCTCTTGTTCAAGAGTTAAGATTTCATCCCTACCAGGGTCAAATGTTTGCAGATCATCTTTGTAATATGGCATTTCTTAAAAACATGGCATTCAGATGGGCTTATTCTTGAGGTACATAGGATTTGCAAAAGTTGTCTTCCATATTTGTTTAACTTTTGGAACTAACAAGAATGGTTTTTTGAATTGACTGATTTTAATTATAAACAATATCATTCAAAAAATTTATTTGTTTTTCCACCGCAATCAATTTGTCAAGATCGTGTCCTTCCTTATGTTTCAAATCCTTTATTACCTTATCTTTCTCTTTGAGAAGACCTTCATAACTTGATTTTGTTAAAAGACTTTGTTTGACTAACTCATCATTTTCTCTTTGACAACAAAAATTTCATATGCTTTTATTTTTAAACCTTCTTTTATGTCATTTTTCCTTTTGGAGCTAAAAGTCTAGAGTTACTTTTTAATTTATTTTCAAGAGAGACCGCTTTTTCAATTGTACGGTCTTGAAAATTTGACTTCTCAGCTTAACTCTTTATCATGAAGTCCGACAAATATCTATCCCTTGAGATTTTATTGATTCATCAAGAATAGATTTGCACTCTTTAAGTGCAGACTTGCACTCTTGTAATTCATGAGATAGTGACGTGTTTGCTTTCTTTAATTGCTTTTGAATATTTTTGTTTTCATCAGTATCAAGTTTTAAATTTGCAATTAAATTAGCAAGCACAACATGCTCAACATCACATTCTTTAGTATTTTGGTCAACCTGATTGTCATTATCACACATATCTGATAAACCAGGAATGGCATTACTATCAACCTTTTTCATCACATATGTGTTATTAATAGATTCAGGTTGCTCAGAATGTTGTCTCTTATTAGCAAACACATTATATTCAGCATCGAATTGTACATTTTCCAATGGCTCAGCATCAGATCCTGAGTCTGCAGGTAAGACCTCCTGAATCTTTGCCATGAAACTGTAATGTGCTTCCAGTTCTTGTTCATTGACTTCTTCATCTGTGTCCTCTAGCCAATCAACTTGCTCTGCTTTAATGAAACACCTTTCTCAGCTTGTTTACATAGCAACATCTTTTCCTTGTGACAAGTGTAATCTTTTATCCTTTTTGGTTTCCTGCACTCCTTAGCAAAATGCCTAAATTCCTTGCAATTGAAACACTGTATCCTAGTCTGCTTCACTACCTGACTGCCTACAGTCTCCCTAGCCCCAGCAACAGTCACTGTCATCTGATTCCCAAACTGCCCAGTCTGATTGTCATTCTTGTACCTTGGAAAAGTATCCACATTCTTGTTTCTGGTGTTTGAAGAAGTTTTGATGTTGTTGTTGGTAGGTTGGTAGATCTTTTTGAAGTACTTTGCAATGACTGCCAAGTTTTTCTGCATATCTTTATCTCTCTGAGTTTGTTCTGGATCACTGTCTTCTTCAGAAGCTGACTCAGATGGAGGTATGATTGGTTTGGCTATCTCTTTGCCTTTGTATCTGGTAGATGCATGAGATCTCGTCGAAAATGATTGTTTTGATGGTGGTGCATATGACTTGTGAGGTTTTGGTGCTTGATAATAAGTATTTAGATATTGTTGAGCAGCAACAACAAGTGCTAGTGGATTTGCATTCCTGGCT
The DNA here is from genome assembly GCA_026074375.1 of Tanacetum coccineum. Classification (NCBI taxonomy): domain Eukaryota; kingdom Viridiplantae; phylum Streptophyta; class Magnoliopsida; order Asterales; family Asteraceae; genus Tanacetum; species Tanacetum coccineum. The sequence continues at coordinate 22,277 of BQNB010054899.1, forward strand.
ATCTTCTCAGCATGAATTTCATTAACTTCTTCCTGGTACTGTTTTAGAATGTCAAAAAGCTCGTGATATGATTCCTTATCCAAGTCTTGAGTCTGCTTGACTATTGTCATAAATCTTGACCATTCTGGTTGAAGTTGTTGAAGAAACCGAACATTCACTTGCATAGTAGCAACTTCCAACTGGTTTCTAACCATTTCATTCATCATTTTGTAAAACCTAGAGTAGTATCACTCAATTGACTCTCCATCTCGTGAAGTAAATCTTCAAACTCCCAAAACAAACTACTCTTGACATCCTGCTTGTTGAGAGATTCACCCAATTGTAGCCTTTCAATGGCTATCCACATGTCATGAGCTATCTTGCAAGCATCAACAGTTGAGTAAATTTCAACCCCAATTCCAGTCAAAAGCAAATGAACTACTTCCTTTTATGCATCATAATGAGCTTTGTTTTAAGGAGTGATATTCAAAAATGTCTCAGGAATTGTTCATTCTGGAACTGTTGGAGATTCATCTGTTGCAAGTTGACCTGGATTTATGATATTAGAAAGCTTATAAGGACCTTGTAGGATGCATTTCCCCAAGGCTTCACCGTTTGGTTTTGTATTAACATATCTCATGAAACGTGATTGCCACTGAGTATATCTTCCCGTTGCAAGCATTGGTGGATGATCTCTTGAACCAGCTGCCATGATGTTGTTATGTATTTGATTGTCTGTTGTGGATGTTGTTATTGGAGTAGTCATGATGAATGATTTGTTTGTTATGAAGTGAAAAATGATTAAGAATAATCTTAAGAAGGTAAAGTGATTGTTGTTGTGATTTGAGTATGGAATTTTTTGTTCACGGGATTTTACAAGTCATGATTAAACCGAGAAAAGAAGTAAGACTTTCACGGGATTTTACTAAATCAAGAAGAAACCAAAAAAATTGTAGTCTTTAAAGTCTAATTTTGAGTTTTCCGAAAATGCCTTTATTGAATTTGGTTTTCTGAGTGAACCGAAAATTTAATTTCGGTGAAATTACCGAAAATGAAAGAAACAGTGTTAAATCACCTAGAAGAGATGTATAAAGCGCTTGAGGTATAAATTGCTTGATGTATAAATCGTTTGATGTATAAATCACCTAGAAGTCACATGTATAAATTGCCTGAAGAGAGGTGTATAAATTGCCTAAAGTTACATGTATAAATCGCCTGAAGAGAGGTGTATAAATCGCCTAAAGTCACATGTATAAATCGCCTGAAAAGAGGTGTATAAATCTCCTAAAGTCACATGTATAAATCGCCTCCTTTAACGTACGTTTCACCTCCTTCAAAAAATCCAAAAAACCACGTTTTCAAATCACTTAAAAACATATTTTTTGGGGTTTTTGCTTGATTTCTTTTGTACAACTAAGCATTACTAACCTAATACTAGCATAAAAACATAAACTTTTTGATATTTAAGACCTAAAAAATTATCACTTTTGTTTCGTGTCTAAAAACCAAAAACGCACCCTTTTTCAAGATAAAACCAAGTTAAAATCACACACAACACACTAAACCCACCCGTGGGCTCTTGATACCACTTGTTGTCCCTAAAACTCAAACCATGATCATTTTATAAGGTTGTACTATGCGTATGATGAAGAAAAGATCAAAGAAGGAAGAAAGAAGTGTAGAGAGAAAAGAAGAGAGTGTTTGGTTGTATTCTTGCAAGTGTAAAATACAAATGAGAACCAACACCCTCTCCATCCTTGGAGAGGGTATTTATACCATCTTTAGGCCAGCTTCATAAGCCTTTTTTGGGCTAAATGGTATTACTTAATGCGTTGGGCTCGGGATTACTTTGTGCTTAAGCCCGATACACCTACAATATTAGATTAACTAACGAGCCCAATACCCGTAACTAGCCTATTACAAGTTATTTAATAAAGAACGAAGATTCCATGTTCGAATCAACATTTTGAGCCAAACAGTTTTGTCTCATGTCTCTTGGCCTAAACAAACATGTTTTAATCACCTTGGTAATAATCTAATTATTTCTAGCATTTGGTATAACTTAGTTGTTAAATCAAATATGAGTCTAATGATCGTGAAAATCATTTGGACTTCCTTTCTAAACTACTTTTTAAATCTGAAAACGCACAACTCCATTGGGACGACCTGGGACTTACTGACTTTACTAACACCGAAAAGGGTATAACTTTCTATGTGTTTGCACCTTTTGCGCTTATTTATTATAAAACCAATAATATTTTCGATATTTTCAAAAGAAAATTAAATTTTAAATTTTCCTTATTTTGTCACCTAGGACCTTGTTTCTACATTTATTTTCTTAGATTTGCTTGAGGGCAAGTAAAGTTTAAGCCTGGGGGGATTTAATAACGCTCATTTTATACATATTTCTATATGCGTTATTTGTTCTTTTATGTATATATATATTAGTTAATTATAAGAACTTTCGATACTTAATAGACTATATTTTCCATTGTAGGTTCATGTGATGTTTTGTGGAAGAAAATGAAAGAATACACGAAGATATCAAGCTTAAATGAAGAAATAACTCTAGTTAAAGATCTCCGAACACCTGTTCACTGGTTTGGCCTTAACTTGAGCATACGAACTCGGATTGAGTTGATTCTGGCGGCCAAACGTTAGAGAAAGAATTCTCAACAACTTTTATTTTTTTTCCAAAGAGCGAAAATTAGACGTTAGGTTATGGCTGTTTACATAAGTGCGGCCGTCACTTTTTTGCATCCCAATGTACGACGGTTTTATAACTTTGTGTGCCGCACTTCGCGTTTGAAGAGCTATGAATGCAAATTTATGACTCCAATAAACTCCTACACCGATTCTATACCCTTTGCCTTGGTCCCTAAGTATTAGAAAGCTTATAAATACCCTAAGAACTCCAAGGGAAACACACACTTGATCCATACATCATATACAACTTCATTAGAGAGTAGGAGAACTAGGTGAGGGTCTTAGGATCCAATGATCCAAACACCCCTTTATCTTACCATGCTACCACCACGATTCACCACTGATATACCACCATTTCCAGACCTAAAACCCCACATTTCCTGAACCAAAATACATTATACCATAAGGGTTATACGATTTACACCAAATCTCTAATTCTTTTACTATATTAAACTCGTTACCAAACACATCATTTGTTGACTTGGTTACATATTTCCAGAGGGTTCGTGACAACCCCTCGGGTTATATTAGGAGGTTTAGATGTTAGTTGTTTGTGGGAGCAATTGGTTATTGGTTTGGTTATGATGTAGTGTTTGTCATTTGTTGTGGCAACATGTGAAACGTAATATGGTATTTGGAAGATTTTGATATGACTTATGAATATATTTCTTTATGAATTGAAGTTATATTTGCTTGGATCATTGTTTATCTTTTGGTATATCATTGCAATTGAAATAGGCTAAAAGGGTTAATTGTCTTGATGTATTTTGAAACGTGTGTCTATTGCGTGTCAATATTATAGTTTTGAGAATTGTGTGGTAAATTGATAAACAACCTAAGTGGAATAATGTTTAAGACCCTTCCTTATGTTGACCGACCGGGTTAAGAGGAATTCATATGTATGCATATTTGATATAAACCATTCCTAATGCACTCGTGATGATGTAGTATATAGGCCGAAAGGATTCTATGTTATCATTGGTAGATATGCTTGTTATTATGATTATCCGTCATATATGACTTGTATGCTTTGTTTATATAAAGTCTTGCTCTATTTATATCTATCATGTTATGTGGATCATGTCTTGTTTGTTGCTTTGCTTTAAACACACATTTTGGCTATTTGATCCATGACAATCATTTAGCTTTGTTACTTGATAAACAATCCATGAATTGCTACAAATCCCATGGATCGACCTGGACTTACCTTAGACTATATTACACTCATAAGCATATACTTGCCCGAGTGTTGTGTTTTTAGTCAAAATCAGTATTTCTAGTATTATAAATTTAAAGCTTGTAAAAACACACATCAAGTTTTTGGCACCATTGTCGGGGAATGATATATTTGGACACCATCATCAATAGTCATTGTTCCATGTCCCATGTCTATCATAGCTCCCCACGTCTTAAGGAATGGACGACCAAGCAAAAGGGGCAATTCTTTATCAATAGGAATGTCTAAAACCAAAAAGTCGACAAGGTAGGCCTGATATCCATTTTGAATTCTAAAGTTTCTTACTTCTCTCATCGCCTTGGCTTGGGTGTTGTTGGCCATGGTAAGATTGGAATGGTAAGGACTAGGATTACCCTGTAACACCCCTAAATCGGAGTATGCAGCGGAATATTGAATATCCGAGGGCGTTACTTCATAGATCAATAGCACAAGATATGAGAACGACCACTAACGTGTCGTTTTAAAAGATACATTGGATTAACAAAATACTTGTTCATTACATAAGCTCATGGCTTCAAATTGTTCGACAATATACGTAAAGATTTTGGTTTATAACAAATGTTCCCAAAATGTAATACGACCTAAATCTTTAGTATTGACTTTCTCTAAAGAGTGACCCCCAATGTATCTGGGCACCTCGTGCCTATTGACCTGAGAAAAACAAGCTTAAAACGTCAACATAAAGTTGGTGAATTCATAGGTTTATGTAAATCAATTGTAGGACCGCAAGATTTCCAAGTGTATGATTAAGCAACAGATGCAAACATCATAAAAAGTAATTACGTTTTCCTAAGCTCATGACACTGAAGCTCGACATGTATGAATGCAATAAATTGCCAACATTTGCCCGTGAATGATGTTCTAACCCGCAACATCCCAAATCCGACATGGTATACGTTTGTTGTCCGGCAAACCGGCACAGTGAGTGCTACTCACCCAAACGAGGACGTCAATCCCAAATAGATGTATTTATAACACTCGCGCTCACAATCTAGTAATTGACAGTTCATGATAAAAGGGCTCAGTGGGTTATCGCTACTTAGGCAAACACGTAATCATTGTATAAAATGTACACTTGCGTCCAGTTTGTAAAACAAAGCATGTTCTCACCCCAAAGATGTAAATCATTTAAATAATTGTAAAGCATGGGGCTATGAACTCGCCTTAGTAGCTAGTCCTCTATGAATGATAAATATATCCAAGTATATAGTCCCATTATGAACCCGATATGCCCTTTAAGCCTTTAGGCTTGATCTCTTAAGGTCTATTAGCTATTTTGACTTCCAACAAGCCCTAACTTTCTATTTTAGCTCCTCAATAAGCTGTTAGAGCTTATTTGGCTGTTGGGCTTGCCGTTTGGGCCTCGCTAGTGGGCTGTTAAGCTCATTTGTGTCCCAATAAGGTTTCTCACGTGTGACTTACAATACAACGAGTTCAATAAGCCCTTTAACCCATCAATAAGTTCAAGTGAGCTTATTAATAAGCTGTGGGCCCCAACTAACAGACTGTTGGGCCCATTAACGTCCGTTAATAGACTGTTGGGTCCAACGAGGTCCGTTAGTGGCCCATTAATCCTTTTAGCAATATAAGGGGTTCGTTAATAGATATAGTAACCAAAATAAGTTCGTTTAGCTTACATAATGGTCGTGTTCATCACATGCATTTGTTTAAACGATTAGCATACTCTTTCCCAAGCTAAAACATCATGTTTCCATGAAAAGTTTACGTGTTGTTTTCGTGTATTTCATACAAACGAATTAGTGTTCATATAGGTTTCCATTCTTGCATTTAAATGGAACGTTTAAGGCCTTAGCTCATTTTTAAATCACATTTTACATCCCTTAGCATGTCCTAGCACCACACAAGTCGTATATATGTATATATATGTACGTGTACCATGCATGGGTAGAACCATGCATGTTCACGCTCATGTAAATTTGATAATTACAAATTAACCCGACCTACATGACAAGACAAGAAGCAAATGAATTTGACACGAACATATAGGAGCTAGGACTTGACTTTCAAAGGCCCTACCGATTTGATTTCGAGTTTATGCGAGTAGAATGGCAACCCAAATGTGTTATACCCAAATGTATGTTGACCCTAAGCTTCAAAGCTTATCAAATACCCAAACTTGGCTCGTGTATCTTCCTATGAAGTCCTAGTACTCCTTGTGTGCTTAGAAGTGAAATGTGATGAGGTGTTTTGGTTCGGCTGTGATGAATTCGAAACCAAGGGAGAAATAAGGATGGTTTTTTTTGAGAGAGTGTTTAGGAGTTGTAAGAAATGTTTAAGGGTCAATATGAGTGGGCATTTATAGGCTTAGTAGTGAGTTAGTGTTCTCTAGTCCTTAACTAACCAAACCGAGACCTAAGTGGTGGTTTTGAGGGTTCTAGTTAGCCTCAAATGGTTTTCTTAATATCTCTTGAGTACACTCCTTAATTGCTTCTATGTTGTATAAGATTTGTTTAAGATTTGAAATCTTATGGTTGTGTGTGGGTGATTTCTTAGTTGCGGGTATCAAGAGGGTAACAAGGGATCAAATGGTTATTATCCAATGTGTAATGAGCTAATGAGGGATAATTAGTACATTCTTTAATTAACCTTGGATTGTACATGTACTTAGTGGGACAATAAGAAGATTTGCTAGTTGGTTTATGCACATGGGACGAATGAATAAATTTTGTGTTTAAGGATTAAAAGTGGGTATTGGTTTGAGTCTAAGTAAGTCTAGGCATTTCCGAGGTGTGTCTAAACGTATTTTTATTGCGAAACGTAAGCCTTTTACGTGACCAATAAAAATAAAACCCGCAAAGTCAATAATTATCTTCCTAATAATTACCTAACACTTGCTTGACGTAAACCTTAATTTATTTGGTGACCGTTTACGTTAAATGTTTATTTCTAGTCTACGCAATTTAACTTAACAGTTAAATTAAAAGTAAACGCGTATCGGACTAAAGTAAATAGTGAAGAATAATAAGAGTCGTAAAATGACCTGAAATTGAGAAATGTTACTGTCTCCACCTGTTAAAAGAGCTTTGTCCTCAAAGCTTAAGGCCTTGTAGTGGATGACGAAGCCTGGTTTGTGAAGAGATGAGGGTATTTCTTTTTGAACGCATCTTCACATTCCTAAGTAAACTCAGGACCTCTTCTAGAGTTCCAGCTAACTTTAACCAATGGTATCCGGCTTCGCTTTAATCGTTTGATCTCCCGTTCCATGATTTCAACGGGCTCTTCTACAAACTGGAGCTTATCATCAACTTGAATTCCTTCCAACGGCATGGCTAAGGGTTCATCAGCATAATATTTCTTCAGATTAGACACATGGAAAGTATGGTGAACCCTGCTCAATTATTGAGGAAGTTCCATCCTGTAGGCAACAGTCCCAACCTTGGCTAACACCTTGAAAGGTCCGACATGTCTTGGGTTCAACTTGCCCCACTTACCGAATCGTACAACCCCTTTCCAAGGTGAGACCTTGAGCATAAACCTATCCCCAACTTCGAATTCCATCGGCTTTCGCTTCAAATCAGCATAGCTCTTTTGTCGGTCCTGAGCAGCTTGAATTCTCTGCTTGATCAGGACGATCTTTTCCGTTGTTTCTTGGATCATTTCTGGACCAGTCAGTTGAGCTTCTCCAACTTTGGCCCAACACACAGGTGATCGACATTTTCGGCCATAAAGTGCCTCATAAGGTGCGGCCTTTATGATAGCATAATAACTGTTGTTATACGAAAATTCGGCTAACGGCAAATGCTTAACCCATCCCTTTCCAAAATCGATCACGTAAGCACGTAGCATGTCCTCGATTGTTTGAATAGTCCTCTCGCTCTGACCGTCAGTTTCTGGATGATATGCGGTGCTCATACTCAGATCTGTACCCAAAGCTTTCTGAAATGATCTCTAGAAATTTGATATGAACCTCCCATTACGATTACAGATGATTGAAACAGGTATTCCGTGTCTTACTACTATCCTGTTTAGGTACAACCTTACCAACTTGTCTAATGGATCATTCTTCCTTATTGGCAAGAAGTAAGTAGATTTTGTGAGTCGATCCATAATCAACCAGATGGTGTTAAAACCTTATGACGACTTAGGAAGCTTGGTGATAAAATCCATCGTGATATTATCCCACTTACACTTGGGTATTGCTGGTTGTACTAACAATCCCGATGGCCTTTGATGTTCGGCCTTGACCTTCGCACACGTCAAGCACTTGCTAACATAGGTGGCGATGTCAGCTTTTATATTTGACCACCAATATAGCTTCTTCATGTCTTGGTATATCTTTTCAGAACCGGGATGGATAGAGTATTTTGACTTGTAGGATTCGTGCATAATCACAGATCTTAAGTCGCCATAGCAAGGTAACCAACTCCTGCCATTTAAACATAAAGTCCCATTGGCGCGTGGTTCTAACTTTTCCTTGGGTATATCCTTTCTGATCATACCGCCGACATCCTCATTCTCAAGATTCTCTGGTTTCAGAGCTTCAATCTGAGCTTCTAGTATTTGTTTGGGAAGATCTGAGCCAATAGTCATAACCAAGGCTCGAACCCGCAATGGCTTAATCCGTTCTTTACGGCTTAACGCATCGGCCACTACGTTTGCCTTTCCTGGGTGATAACGGATGTCACAATCGTAATCGCTTAGCAATTCTAGCCAACAGCATTGCCTCATGTTAAGCTCCTTCTGGTCAAGGATGTGTTGCAGACTTTTATGGTCGGTAAATACGGTACATTTGGTTCCATATAGATAATGTCTTCATATCTTTAAAGCAAACACCACCGATCCAAGTTCTAAATCATGAGTGGTGTAGTTCTTCTCATGAATTTTTAACTGTCGAGAAGCATAGGCAATCACCTTCTCTCTCTGCATCAACACAGCACTGTTTTGTGTTTCAGATAAGAGAGGGGGTATGGAATAGGAGCTTGCTAATTTTTGACATGTAGGATTCGTTGCATTCTTATGGTTAGATGCAGCAGTCTGAGGCGTCGTGTAAGTGTCGCATAGCAGGTTATACGCCAGAATTGCTGCTCTATATTTCTACAAACATAAGTGAGTCTGACCATTGGCGCGTGTTTCAGTGGTTTCAGACTCGTTTTTATTTTGTGAAGAGAGTGTGGGTTATATCCTTTTGAATCTTTCCGGGCTACACGGGCTCGCTATCGATTCTCTCAAGATTCTCTTGGTTGTTTTTTGCAGACGCTCAATTAACGTCGGCTTTCGTAAGTGTGTGTTTGGGTAGGATCTGCATGCGAAACTAGCAGAATAGTCATAACCAGAAGTTGCACTCGAATCTCATAGGCATGATTGCATAAAATTCGTTTCTTTCGGTTAATCTGTTAAGCTGGGCTCATAGAGTTGGCTTTATGGGCTGATAACGGTTAGGTCACATCAGTTGGTAGAAGTCGTTTATGCAATTCTAGCACACCCAGCATTGTATGTCTAAGCTCCGTTCTAGGTCCACTTTTGGATATATGTCGTTTGAAGGACTCCTGTTAGGTCTCCGGTAAATTCCGGTACATTTGGTTCCATATAGTAAAGTCTTTCTGGATGTAAAGAAAAGACACCAGTATCAAGTGTTCTACAGAATAATGCAGGTTTTGTGGATGCTAGAGTTTATTCTCATGAATTTTATTAACTGTGTACGATGAATATGACATTTGAGGGCACTCCCCTTCTTAATCATCATTAAGGCGTATCAGATCAACCAGCGCTCGCTGTCTTCTATGTAGTGGAGTGAGGACCCTCATGTATAGTGCTATAACGCATCTAGACATAGACGCACTATAACAATCTTATCGTTTCTTTCAGCGCAAAATGCCGCAGAAATTGGAGCATGCATCGAAATCTTTGCTTTATTATATGTGATAAAGGCGATAGACCTTCTTTCTTCACAATCGAACTATTACTTCTTTTGAGTAGAGCTTCGTCATTGAGATTTTAGCAATTTCGAAAAAATCTCCTCAATAAATCTTCTCTGATATTCCTTTCTGAGTAAGCTTCGTCATTGATTTAGCAATCTTCGAAAATCCCTCAATAAATCTTCGATAGTAACCAGCAAGACCTAAAAATTGGCGGATCTCCGTCGGTGTCTTAGGAGATGCCCAATCTTTGATAGATTCTATCTTGGCTGGATCCACATGAATACCTCTGCTATCAATGACGTGACCAAGAAATTGTACCTTTGGAATCTAAAATTTACACTTTGAAAACTTGGCATACAACTTCTCCTTCTTAAGCAATTCCAAAATTGCCTTAAGATGTTCTTCATGCTCTTTCTTGTCCTTTGAATAAATAATATATCATTAATGAAGACGATCATGAACTTATCCAAGTAGGGTTTGCACACTCGGTTCATGAGGTCCATGAATACCGCAGGTGCGTTTGTTAGTTCGAATGGCATAACTTGAAACTCGTAATGACCATACCGAGTTCTGAACGCCGTCTTTGGAAGGTCTTGTTCTCACACTCTGAGTTGGTGATAACCCGATCTCAAATCTATCTTTGAATAAATGTTGGATCCTTGGAGTTGATCAAATAAATCATCGATCCTCGGGAGTGGATAACGATTCTTTACTGTCATCTTATTTAACTCCCGGTAGTCAATGCACATCCTGAATGACCCATCCTTCTTTTTGACAAACAAGACCAGGGCTCCCCAAGGTGAGGAACTAGGTCTTATGAAGCCTTTGTCAGAAAGCTCTTGTAGTTGTTCTGACAATTCCTTCATTTCGGACGAAGCCAGTCGATACGGTGCTAGAGCTACGGGCGCGGCTCCTGGAATTAAGTCGATCTGGAATTCCACTGGTCGAGGCGGAGGAAGACCCGGCAAGTCTCAGGTAACAACTTCAGGTGAAGCTCAGACGATTGGTACATCCTTAGTTGCTTTTCCTTCCGACTTGTCCTCCTCCTTCTTGGCGGATATATGTGCCCAAAAGACCTGACATCCTTTCGCCATGTACTCTTGAGCTTTTGAACATGAGATAATGGTCAACCAAGATTCTCTCCCGTCGTTACTTTCGTCACCATGAAAAATCAAGGTTTCATCCCCATAGGGAATTCGAACAAGTTTTTCATCCCCCCCCCCCCCCCCCCCCCCCCCACATGATCATGGCATGATACTTCCTTAACCAATCCATGCCGATTACAATGTCGAAACTACCAAGTTCCACGGGCATTAGATCTATATTGAACGGATGGTTTAAGAAATTTAAAGTGCAACCCCATATAATAGTGTCTACCCCGACTATTTTCCCATCAGCTAATTCGACATCATAACTATTTTCTAATGGAGTTGGGGCGATGTTAATCAGGGAACTAAACGCAGTAGATATAAAACTTCTATCCGGCACCAGTGTCGAATAAATTAGGATGCATAGGGTTGTTTAAGAGGAAGTACCTTGACGACATTTGAGTCGGGTTCCTCGTGCATTCAAATATTATTATCTATTTGATCCAACGCGTTATACCCAACCTTGTGCATTCCCACTTCCCCCATTCTTGTTAAAATTCGGACAATCTTTCTTGAAATGTCTTGGAGCTCCACATTCAAAAAAACCATTCCCCTTGGGAATTGCCCTTGGTCCATCTAGCATTAGCACATTGCGTCTGCGGGTAAGGTGCCCTTAACTTGTTTCTTTTGTGGCATTTCTGAGTACACGGGCCATTGTGATGAAAATGGCACTTGGTGCACTTGGGCAAAAGATCCACCGTATGGATTCTTTTCACCCGACCCCATATTATAGACCTTGGCGACATTCTGTCTCTTGGAGGGTTGTTGTTGATGACCATGGTTGTTTCTGGATGAATCATCAGCCTTCTTTTTGTTGTCAGCCTGTCTTTCCGCATAGTTGCGGAGCTTCTGATCCATCAAGTCGTTGGCCAACTCACTAGTCTCATCTAACGTCTTGGGTTTGTAAGACTTCACATTTCCATAAATATTATCAGGGAGTCCACTGATGTACTTGTCAATCTTCTCAGTTTCATTAGCAACAAACTTGGTACATATCAGGGTCAGCTCTTGGAAACGTTCTGTGTATGTTGGAACATCGTTCCTTTTGACCTTTAAGTTCAACAACTCGATTTCTAGTTTCTTGATTTCACCCTGTGGACAATACTTGTTCGTCATCTTCTTCTTGAGTACTTCCCAAGTCATTGCATATGCATCAGGACCTAAGGTTCTTATCTGACCATTCCACCAAGTCAAAGCAGCACCTAACAGAGTGCAGGTGGTAAACTTAACCTGATTTTCAATAGCACAACCACTGATATTGAAGACTGGCTCCATCTTTTCAATCCACCTGGTTAAACCGATAATGCCTTCAGTCCCTTTGAAGTTCAAAGGTTGACATTTCATGAAGTCAGCGTAGAAACAAGGGCGTGCAGTTTGCACATTCCTTCGGTTATCCCCATCTGAACTGTGGCTTCCGTCTCTATTGGTGGAGTTTTGCAGAAGGGCTTGATCAATCATAGCTTGAACGGATTCTCGAGTCATGTTGGTCTGGTTGTTCGGTCCTTGTCGTGTCACAGGTGCCATGATTCGTCTAAATCACAAGAGACAAATTGTGAGGTTACAATCATGATATGATATACAACGATTAAACAAATGAGATAATAACACAAGAGAGGTATATAGTACAACATAACACATCTATTTCACTCATAACTTGGAAAATTTTACACGAAATAGTTTTTAGTACACAAAATACAATACAAAAGATCTAAGGCTATGCTAGCGGGGAAAACCCCTAATACTTAACATGCCTGTACAACTATCTAGCAAAATAAAATGACCTAAACTACTAGATGCGACTATTGGCATCCCTAGAAGCCTCCAGGTAGTCTGGTACTCTAGCATCTGGTCCTGGCTTTCTAGCTCTCCTTTGCTACTCTCGTAGTGCTAACAACTCGGCCTACAGGTCAACCATCTCTCGCCTTATGTCTCTGATCACTCGAAGAGTCTTTACCATCTGTGCCTGACACCTACGGTCAGTCTCTCGAAGCTCTGCCACCTCAGTCTGCTACATCTGGTAGCGAGTCTCATGTACCTGGTGATGTGTCTATATAAGAGTACCCTGCAACTGTAGTTGTATCTGATGTGCCTAGAGTTGGTACTCGTGTGCATACACCTGCTCACGGTGGGTCTGAAGCTCATGATGGACTGTCTGACTCAATCCTATCGAGTGAGCCCAAGCCTATCGGGAAGCATAGGCCTCCTCATCCATAATCAGTACAGTCTCTTAAAGAGTCCTCATATCCTCCATAAGTAAGTCGACCTGCTGTGATAACCGGGTCCTACTATCCTGAGCATCCTCTAGTAGAGCATATAAGTCCTGTGTATCATGCTCATGGAGCTCAACAAGCTCTGTAACCCTAGTATTGACCTCTCCCAAGGTCATAGGTGCTATCTCAGGAACTGCCTCTGCCGGATCTACCCAAGTATCCCTAATTATCCCTAAATACCAACCCAACCTCTTTAATCCCGCCGTCGTCTCGCTTCAAGCATCTACGGTGCCTGACAAACCCATAATTACCCCCGAACCCTCAGGTAGTCCTAGCATTAGAACTCTCCCCGACCTCATACCTGGAGCCTAAAGTAGACAAGCACGACCTCTTACGAGGTGGCAACTCGAACTCGGGAATATCATCTCTACGGTCAACAGGTGGTGGTATGTATAGAGATGGTGGCAGTAGTGGTAGTGGAGGTGATGGTAATGCGGCAGTAACTGCATCAATAAGGGCCTGAGTGGAGGCTATCCTGAGTGTCTAGGTTTGAGTTAGACACCCAGATGATGGTAGTAAAGGTGATAGCACAAGTGGTGGTGATGAATGTGCAGATGGGGCCGTGCACCTAGCAAGGCGCTCCCCTACAGAGGGTGGTGATAGTGAGATAGGTGGTGATGGTGGTGGAGTAGGCATGGCTAGAAGTCTCTCAACCTCTGCCTCTGGTGGAAGGGATATGGAAGCCTGAAGCCGGACTGTAATCCTAGCTCCAGTGGTAGCAATGTCAGTGGAGGGTGGTGGTATAACATGCTTTATTCCCTCAGGTGGGGAAACAGGCTCAATAGTAGGTACGACAACAGCAGAGTTGGCCGGAGTTAAGTGCTCCTCCTCCTCCTCCTAGTCTTCCTCGTCCTCATCCTCATCATCGGCGTCATCCCCAGATGAATCGCCGTCATCATCATCTCCACCATCTCCCTCTTCCATAGGATAGTTAACCGAACCATCCTCTGTCTTATCATCCTCATACTCTTCTGGATCCTCTTCGGGATCCGACTCAGTAACATACCCGGGTGACTCAGCAGTAGGTGAATCAACAGGAGGTAATGGTTGCTCCT
>BQNB010054900.1:0-10407 GCA_026074375.1 Tanacetum coccineum
TGTAACACTTTTTCAAAAGAGATGAGCTCCAAATTTCAGATGTCGATGATGGGACAAATGTCATTTTTCTTAGGACTACAAGCAAAATATGCTCTCAAAACATTAAAGAAATATGGAATGGATCTCTCTGACCCTGTCGATACACCAATGGTGGATAGATTAAAACTAGATGAGGATCTCATGGGGATTCCAGTTGACCAAACTCGATTCAGAGGAATGGTTGGCTCCCTTATGTACCTTACAGCCAGTAGACCCGACCTTGTATTCGCTGTTTGCATGTGTGCTAGATATCAGGCTAAGCCTACCAAAAAGCACCTTGAAGCTATCAAACGTGTCTTTCGGTACTTGAAAGGAACCATTAACATGGGTCTGTGGTATCCAAAAGACAACGCCATGTCACTAACAGCTTATGCAGATGCGGATCATGCGGGATGTCAAGATTCAAGAAGAAGTACGTCGGGAAGTGCTCAATTTCTTGGAGATAGATTGGTTAGCTGGTCATCAAAGAAGCAAAGAAGCACTGCAATATCTACAACAGAGGCTGAATACATTGCCATGTCTGGATGTTGTGCTCAAATCCTTTGGATGCGATCACAGCTCAAAGACTACGGATTTGACTTCAATAAAATTCCTCTGTACTGTGATAACAAAAGTGCAATTGCTCTTTGCTGTAACAATGTCCAGCACTCTCGATCAAAGCACATCGACATACGTCACCATTTCATCCGAGAGCAAGTGGAAAATAGAGTGGTTGAACTCTACTTCGTGGAAACTAACTATCAACTTGCGGACATTCTCACAAAAGCATTACCAAGAGAACGGTTCGAATTTCTTCTTCCACGCCTGGGCATGAAGAGTTTGACTCCTGAAACTCTCAGACGCCTTCAAGAAGGAGAAGATGAGTAAACGAAGTGCCTTCGTGTATCCTTGGTACATATGTTATATATATAAAAAAAGGGGGCTTAGTAAATATTTTAAGTCATTTGGAATTACTAAATGGTTTGCAATTACTTCAGATTGCAACCCGTGTAGCTGTCGGGGCATGGATTACTTAAAATCCATACATTATGGGTGTGCGCGTAAATTTTACATCTCAATCAACGACTGCAGCTCTTTCAATAGAAAACGGGTCGTTGTTTGAGGGGGAGAGTGACTTTGAGAAGTTGAAAATTTACCTCATCACACTGGTTTCAATTAGAAGTGATTGGGAGGATCTTCCATGGCTGTTGAGGAGTGTTGAAAATTTGGTCAGTAAAAGAAGATACCACCTAAGTTAAAATCTGTTAAGATAATGTTTGTGTATTCTAATAGGTCAGTGTTTGAAGGGGAGTTAATTAATTTTAACTCAAAAGGGCCAAAAAATGTCTATGGGTATAATGCTTAGGGACTTTAATGCAAATTGCTACATGTCTCCTAGTTTTTAATCAATAGGGACTAAAACTGCCAAGACTCAAACTTTGGACAACCTTAGGAATGCTTAAACATGAAAATAAAAGAAGATAGAAACCACAGGGACTGAATCTGCCAATTTCAAAAGTTAGAGTATAAAAGGAAGCGGCGGGTTGCCCTTGGTCAAACTTTCAACGACTGGTCAAACAAAAAACACACACACATCTTTTACGCAACTCGCCGCCAAGAAAAGTTTTCCAATCATTGATTTCAAGTGTATTTCTTGCAAAGGTAATCATCGAATCTTGTTCTATGTATGTTAATGTATATATAGTCTCAAGGAATCGAATTTAAACACATTAAAATGAGCAGAATAGCTAGATTTCAAAATTAGGGTTTGAAAATTAAAAGTTGTTTGAAAACTGAAATTGATTGAGGGGAAAGGTGCGGAATGGGAGTGCGATCAAATATATATATGGGAGTAGAGTAATACAATGGTGATGGGGGAGCTGTTCGCCTGATCTTTTCATCTCAATCAACGACTACAGCTCTTTCAATAGAAACCGGGTCGTTGTTTGAGGGGGAGAGTGAATGTGAAAAAATCTAAGGGGTTATAAAAGACTGTGGGTTGCTATAAAAGTCTAATCTTAGATGGTTGTTGTATTCTAATGGGTTAATATTTGAAGGGGAGTTAATTAATTTTAACTCAAAGGTCCAAAGTTATCTATTGTTGTAATGTTTAGGGTGTAAAAAGCATTTGCTCTTTGTTTCCTAGCCTTATTAACCAATAGGGACTAAGTTGGCCAACTGCCTAATCTTAGAAAAGCCTTAGAAATACTTAAAACAAAAATTAAAAGAAGAAGGAAACCTAAGGGACTAAAACTGCCATGTTTCTAACTTAGAAGTATAAGAGGTGCGGCGAGTTGCCATTTGGTCAAACATTTCAAAAATCGGTCAAAGATAAAAACACACACACACACACTCGCAACTCGCCGCCAAGAACGATTTCTCAATTCGCCGATTTTCAGTGTTTCTTGCAAAGGTAATCTTCGAACCTTAATCTATATCATTTATTTAGTGTGTATTCCAAAGGAATCGAATGATAACACATTAAAAAGTGTAGAAAAATAGATCTAGGGTCGTTTTAAGACAAGTACACCAATGTAGTGTTGTAGGGTGTGATCTAGTTGCTGGGAAGTGTTCATAAGGCATATATTAATGTGTTTTGATGTGTGGTTTTATATCTCAAACATTAGTGAATGAGTTGCCCTTGATTCTTACCGGCGGGTTGTAGTGTAAAAAGTAGATATATGTGTGTTTGATGTAAAGAATGGTAGCAATGTATATCTATAGCATAGGAATGCCTTAGGATGTGATTAGTATTGAAATAAGAGGTGCGGGGTTTGAATCTTAAGAAACCGGCCCGAATGGCGAGTTGCGTGTATTTCTTAACGGCGAGTTGGTTATTTTATTATTTATTAATAAATTACTCAACCCGCTGGTTCAAACGGCGGGTTGACAACAGCGAGTTGCCTAAACGGCGGGTTGACAACAGCGAGTTGCCTAAACGGCGGGTTGACAACAGCGAGTTGTCATACGGCGGGTTGACAACAGCGAGTTGCCTAACGGCGGGTTGACAACAGCGAGTTACCTAAACAGCGGGTTGCCTTATGGCGGGTTGTCTAACAGCGGGTTGTCTAAACAGCGGGTTGCCATAATTTTTCTATTATTTTAATCCAACAGGTAAACCGCCGTCTCTCGGCGGTTTGGTCGAATATTTTATATTTTCGCGGCGGTTTGCTCAATTCTCCTAACGGCGAGTTGGCATTCTGCCTAGCGGCGGTTTGGGCTAAATTTCATATTTTGACCCATTTGAGCCCAATAATCTATCAAGGCCCATTCGAATGACCCAGTTGCTTTTCTAAACCCCATCCGGGCTTAGTTAACAAGTAATTGATCCTGTTGGATAATTAGTAGATTTTAATCAAACCAGAGTTACAACTGTTTTAATCAATCGTGCAGTTACATGACTTTTATCAATGCTAACGTTCTCTCTAACTTCGTTTCTCTGCAATGTTTGTCTTCTTTGTTAAATGCTCTTTTGCAGAATACGATGGCAGAACAAAATGTTCCCGCTCAACCTCCTACAAGAACAGATGAGCAGATTGTACCTCGCTCTCAGTGGTTAACAATCGGGAAAAGCAACCTACTTTTCAATGCACAAAAGATTCAAAAGAACCCCATCTTTCAGATATCAGTGGACATCCTGAGTAATACCAACTTCTTCCAAGCATTCACTGCCTCAGCAAATGTTCCTGCTATCTACCTGCAACAGTTCTGGAAAACAATGTCATATAACGAGAAGACTGGGGTTTATAGTTGTCAAGTTGATGAACAATGGTTCGATCTAAGTGCTGATCTTCTCAGAAAGGCATTAGCGATTACTCCTGTCAACCCAACTCACCCATTTGAGTTACCTCCGTCTGGTGACACGGTGATTGATTTTGTTAATGAGCTGGGATATCCTGAACCTGTAGAAATTGTCTCCAGTATACGGACGAATTATGTGTATCAACCTTGGAGGGCAATTCTATCCTTGCTCAACCAGTGCTTGACAGGAAAGACTTCTGGCAGTGACAAACCCAGACACCCAGTTCTGCAAATGCTGTGGGGAATCGTCACTCAAACTAATGTTGATCATGCAGAGCTGATATGGGAAGAGTTTACTCAAGGGATCCAGACATTTTTCTCACACAAAGCAAGCCACAAAGCCAGTCTGAAGAACCCAAAGAAGAAAGTAACTCCTCTCCTCATCCCTTATGGACGGTTTTCCAAAGTGATAATCTACTACTTGGCAAGTAATAACAACATCCATCGACGTCCTGATTCTGCTGTTCATCACACTGGAGATGATTATATCTTAGGAAATCTCAAGTTTGTCCCTAAAGGTGAGTCAGTTGAAGTGTTTGGAATGGCAATTCCCGATCCCCTGATAACTGAAGCCATTCAACAATCCTCTTATTATCCCAAGTATCTGAAAATGGTTGCTGAGAATACAAAGAAAACCCCTCAAGAAAGTGCAAGCCAACCTGCAACACAGCGTGCTACACCCAAAAAGCCTACAACCACCACACCAGTCAAACAAACCAAGCCCAGCTCTCCTCCCGACAAAGAAACCTTCCAAGCGTAAGCTTCCACAGAAAGTTAGAAAGGGAAAGCCTGCTTTCCAACTTGTTGACGAAGAAGATGAAGCTCAACAAGAATCTATTCCTCAAAGAGAAGATGATGACCCTGATCTCGATCTGGCCAAGAAGTTAAGTTTGGTAGCTCATCAAGAAAAGGGAGAAGAAGAAGGTAATGATGCTGACCTGGAACGAGCCATTAAGCTTAGTTTAGATCTGACCTTTCTGCCACAAGGTCGGGCACCGGTTGGAGGAGTAACGATCAGGGATCCAATGTCAGAAACAACTTCCAAACTGCATGAAACAGTAGGCATGGGAAAGGCTGTTGTATCTGAAGAACAAGTAGCTCATTCCCTGATCGATATGTCAAAGAAGAAAAGAACTACTGATCAGTTTATCCTTGCTAGGCGTGATCAAACTCCTCCTGATTCGCAAACTGGACCCTCTTCTCAACCAGAAGATGACACATCAGAGAAAGTGATCCATGAATCTTCTTCAACATCTGATTCAGAACGAATAGAAAGTGAAACAGACACCGCTGCTCCTAAAGGTGACAAAGATCAAGGTGAAGTAGACTCGTCTACCATAACATCAGGAGTAAGCATTCATGTATTAGTCCCTGAGAAAGCACATGTGGCTCTGGCTGGACCAGACCCTAAGCCCATGAAAGAAGACCAGACTGGATCAGACTCTGGAAAATTACATGTGTCTCTTGCTGGACCAAACCCTGAGCACATGGATGATGAATTCCTCGCCACAGCCTACCCAAAGGTTCATGAAAACCTGAAGCTCATAACAGGAGAACGTGTCATCGATGATAAAATAGAAAGTCATTCTGGTTCTATGTCTTCCATGAAAAATCTCGATGACACTTTAACTTTGGATCAATTTCCTTCATGACAACCCAACCGATGATGAACAGGAGAAAATCTAAAGCTCGAGAGGCGTTCCTGATTCCACCATACCTATTCAAGTCATCAGATATAACTTCACTCTCCAGTGATAGCTCCCTTTTCACCAAGGTCCTCATCTTCTAATACGTCATTACTGATCACTCTCCACCATCTCAACACTGAAGCTACAACCATCACCACATCTCTCTGAAATCACTCCATTCATCGCTCTTCAGTTAATAGTGGCAAGATTGGAGCAAGAGATTGTCTGAATGAAGAAACTGATCACACTACTGATGTTTGTGGCTTCAATAAGATCCAAGTTATATGGCTTTGATAATTACTAGGAACAAAACTTTATGATGCTCTCCTTAAGGTCTTGATTGACACACTGCATGGGTTTAATCGAGAAATAATCTGTGTTGGCCTGGCCCAGAGATCTGTCAAGAATCCAGAATCAGAAAAGAGTCCGAAGGAGATCATCAAAGCCAAAAAGAACAAGATAAGAGAAAGAGAGCGAAACAAATTCAACTTACTCATTAGATCAACTGATAAAGTTGATCTGTTGAAGAATCGATCTTAAATAGTGCTCTCTTCAGCACATGAATAAAAGAAGGTCTGCCAACAAAAACACGACCAACTACCGTCTATACCATGCTCTCATGGAAGCTTTGATAGCGGATGAAGACGCCATGGATAAGGAAGTTGTAGACAAGGTTAAAGACCACAAGAGAAAGCATGATAGTGATGATGATGATGAAGGCCCTTCAGCTGGATCAAACCAGGGTAGATCAATAAAGAGGAGGAGATCTGATTCTGCCACTTCTGGGTCAGCTAAACCTCCTCCGAAAGCTGATGACCAAAGTTCAAAGAAACCAAGGGAGTCTGAGGCATCTGCTTCCAAACAACATCCAACTCTCTCCTCAACTGGATAGCAGCTCACTGACACAAGAGAGGCCAGGGTTGACTCGTCAATGCACAGATCTGACCCCGAATCAGAACACTCTGAACAATCTACAGATGACATTTCAAAGCAGGATGAAGGGAATGTCTCAGATATGGAGGACACTGACAACGCTCACATTCCCAAGGTGTCGACCACTACGTAAGTTTAAGCCGATTCCAGAAAGGCGCGAGACCTGCTACACTCTGAACCAAAATGACCATTCCCCAAAAGATTTCCCGGAACCATGAAAACATAACTGGAAACATTCATACGCCTCAACCGTTTAAAGTTTTCGGAGGAACAAGCTATCAAAGAAGACGTATGATTATTGGGTCATTCATCAAATGGTTCTGCAGACGAACAGGAAAGAAGAAACTCTGCAAAGCTGATTTAGAAGGACCAGCTTTCAACCTTGTTAAAGCCTTTCACAAGAACAGTGTCTTTCTTCAATATCAGATGGATGAATGCCATAAGCTGCTGACAAATAAGGTTGATTTGAGTAATCCTGAGGGTCATCAAATTCTGAGAAACATATATGAACCACTTCCTTAGAGGACGCACCATTCAGGAACTAATCAACCACAATTCTTCTTCATAAGGATCTGGATTACTCCTGCTGACAGGTGACAAAGAGCGAAAAATTGCCTTATCCATATCCAAGCTCAAGTCTCTCGTTACCTAGACTTCGGCCCTTGAGAATTAGTTCCATCGTATGTGGTTGAGAGTGAACGTGAATATGACATCAGTGCGGTCTATGGCATCACTCACTGGTGGTTTAGGATGAAGAATTCTATATCACAAACACAGTGAGTCCTCTAAAATAAAATAAAGAAAAAAAATCAAAAAGAATAAAAAATAAAAAAAAAAAAATAAAAGAAAAAAAAAAAAAAAATAACAGATCGTGAAGCAGTCAGATCGCAGATGCGAATTCTCAGTGTGATCAATGTCAAGGTCTTCGAAAAGTACGGATACAACTACCTAAGAGAGATAATTCTACGCCGTGCTGATTACCAAGAGTACAAGATCTCAGAAAAGGATTTCAAAAATCTTCATTCAAACGATTTTGAAGATCTGTTCCTTCTCAATATTCAAGAAAAGCTCAACCATCTGCCCAAGACAGACAAAACTAGTCTTCCACACGCAATCAACAGGTGGATAAGAAACCTGTATCAGAAAATCGTGTGGGAGACTTACAGCTCGGGATTGAAAGCTATCAAACAAAGATCAACCTTGAACGTCCTAATTGGGATGCAGCCGACTATTACTTCAAAGAAGACTATACGATCGTCCCTAAGCCAAGAGCGGTTGTCTAGAGAGACAGAAATAATCAAAAAAAGCTGATGAGGCTGAATGAGCTTCACAAGTTTAGTGATGGGACGTTGACAAGAGTCATGGAAAAGCTGGACCAAATGGTTAAAGACTTTCATATGTTCGAGTACAATAAGAGGCATGGAGACTAGAAGTGGTCGAGGATGAACAAGAAAGGAAGCAAAGGACTTCAACACAGCGATCGAGAAAAGACTACAGATCAGGAGGATCTTTCGAAGTTTAGAAAGCTTTGTTGGAGGAAGAATAAGAGATATTGACTACAGGCTGATCAACAGAACAACGTGACGACATCGTCAGACAAACAAAAGGCAGCTTATTCTTTTTGTGAATAATATACCTTGTACATTAGTAAGTAGTTAATCTTTTGATGATTAAGTGTAGGAATAATTTATATCCCTTAACGATTGAGGGGGAGCAGTTATATGTTTCTTACACGACTTACGAATTAAGGCCGCACTTTTCTCCCAAATTTTATAACATATTTAAATCAATTGATATCCAAAATGTCAAAAGGTTTAAAATTTTTGATAAGGGGAGAAAATGTGATTAAAATATCTGTATAATAATAACCTTGATTATTAGGACTCATATACTCTGCCCAAACGTGCTAAACAATTTCGAAATCCGAAGCACATTTTGAGGGGGAGTGTTTCTGGAAAAATCAAAAATGATCGAGGTACTAAACGCTTTGATATTTATATCATAAGTACCTTAATTGAATTTTCAATTGGTTTTATGGAAAGGAGAACTGTACCAAAAGACCGACCATGCATTTTACTTAATTGGAGATATAAGGTTGGTAAGGTTAGGTACTATTCCCAATGATCTAGCCATAACCGGAGGGATCTACCCAGGGACAATCCACTAGTTAGTGTAGAAGTCCTTAGGTATGACATGTAAAAGGAGTAAAAGCGAGAATAAGGGAAAAGTGCCGACTGAGATGGAGCTAGTACTGGAATAAACCCAACAAGGTTCTAGTCATGAAGTCTCGGTAAGCACTGAAGGGGTTGAAGAATTAAAAGGAATTGTAAAGATAAAGGGTGTAAAGAAAGAAGCCCCCCATTCACTTAGGCAGAAACTGGGTCAATACATATGCTGCTGATAAGTGTAGATTACACATATCTATTTATGCTTAAAAAGGCCCAATTTAACCCAAAACAGATCAAAAATGGCAAAAATTTGCTTGTATTTGAGTTTAATGTGTGCAGGTAGATGATTGCTGACATTGAAGATAGTCATCATGGACACAGTGATGCAATGCAACAACCCTCACTTGCATCAGAATCTTTCAAAAGATTTCTGTTTCATTTCTCACAGAGACTAAACACGTTATCTATTAACTTTCTCACTCCGAGTTAGTTGATATTGAAAAGGTGGCAGTCTGCTCCAGCCTCCGATTACTAGAACCAAAACGCACTATTGAGTTCTTTGAGCCAAGAGATCGTCATTAATCTCGTTAGGACACATATCCAATTCTCTTGTCTTTCACACACTGTGGAAACAAGTCTATCCTAAGAGTCCTACGCATTATCCTTGTGATATTGCCAGAACATCCGAGTGAAACGATAGTTTTTCACAATGAAGAGGAAATCCTGCTAGAGCCAACATCAAACAAGCTCTATGTAGGTGACTTGTGCGATTCTATAAGAATCAATCTTGTGACAACTGGAAAGAAACGATGGTGCGATTCTGTGTGAATCAATCTTGTTCCAGTATAAGAATTGATGGTTATTGATCATTTGACAAACAATCAAAACTCTCGAAGTGTTACAAAATTCTTTCATAAGAAACACTTAGTCTGTCTTTTCAAATCAATTTTCCCTTTATTACTAACTATTTCATTACAGGATATCTTAAAGATGGAGATGGAGATGGAAATTCCCAGTTCCTGAGATGTCAAGTAAATAACCGATTGCCAAGACATGACCTACACTTGTTATGATGTTATGAAAGACATCATAAAGGTGTCAAAGCTTCTGCAAACTCTGATGTCATGTATTCATTCACAAGTGCACAAGAAGGCAATCCATTACAAGATGATGTAAGATTATGTTTGGGCGATGATCTCAAGAAAGCTCAAGATCACAGTCAAAGACAAGTCTAAGATGCATCAAAAGATCACTATCCCAAATGTACAAGATATCAAATGTCTACGAGCTAAAGACTGAAGTGATTAAGTTTGGTATTTTCAGAGGTGACCTCCCTTAGGGGGAGCTAAAGACTGAAGTGATTAAGCATTGCTATATGATGGTGGAATAGTAATTCTAACTCTTGTTGTGATGTAGCTGTCTTGTTTGCTTAAGGAACAACTTTTGGAATTAGCTTTGAACTTGACTGTTCATTGCTGTGGTCGCGAATTTTGAGTTCTGAATGGTTATGATCAGAAGTCATTTGATGAAGAACGAGGCTTGAATTGCGTTGTTCAAACGTCTTTTGAACATTTAAGGAACGGAGCCTGAAGTGTTATTTTCAGCAGACGCCATTTATCGTTGACGACCGAGGCTTGAACTGTTGTGTTCAAACGTCATTTGAACATTGATGACCGAGGCTTGAACTGCTGTGTTCAAACGTCATATTGCCTTTCCAAAGTGAACCGTACCTAGAAATTTCTCCACAAAATTACACAACAGCTTGAGATTGCCCGTCATGTGCTTTGTGCATCCAGAGT
>BQNB010054900.1:16967-39340 GCA_026074375.1 Tanacetum coccineum
AAAAGGTATCGTGGTCCAAAATATTTAGATGAGCCGTCGCACAGGCCCATATCATCTCTATATGATATTGGTAAATCCATGACTCAAATAACCTCACAAAATCGTTATTGGTTGTGTTATTGATACTCCCAGTTCATATGTTCAATATCTTTTTATGACCTTCACCCTCTTTTAACCTTTTGTTTATAATACAACACAGCTTTTTATCAGTTTGTTCCATATTTTTTGTCAGTTTAATATTTTTAACTTGTTACACTTTATAACTTTTGTTCAACACTTTCCATTTCACAGTTTTATAATATAAACAAAACTATTAAAAAGATTAATAATAAATAAATAAATAAAACCAAAAAAACATAGGAAAGGTGTTATTTGTAAAAATGGGAGAGTTCTAATAACCAATCCCAATTGTTATTAGGAAAAATGACATAATTTTTTCATACAAATAACAACATCTACGTCTTTTAATATGATATATATGTAAAGTTATAAAGTTTTTCATCAAACAGAGTATATCAATAAACGTATTTTTTGTTGCTCTTCAAGTTGATATTGATTTTGCTCTGCTTTTGTAAAAAAAGACGAATTTTCTTCTAATGAACCTTTTTATCCCCCATCCCTAATCCGTCCTCTTTCACCATCCCTCAACTTACATGACTTGTTGGACCATTCAGCATGTTATTATGAAACTTGATTCCATCTCCAAATCTAAACCGTTTGTCGGACCATTCATAGTGTTATTCTCAAACTTGATTCCATCTCCAAAGTCTAGACCATTTTTCGGACCATTCATAGTGTTACTTACAAACTTGATTCCATCTCCAAAGTCTAGATAACTTGTCGGAACATTGATCGTGTTATTCTCAAACTTGATTCCATCTCCAAAGTCTAGATCATTTATCGTGTTATTTTGAATCTTGATTCCATCTCCAAAAATCTGCATGTTGAGATGAGCATTGTCAAATGTGTTTGGAAGGTTATTCGAGTACGAGCTCAAACCCAAAGACAACATAGATGCATTCTCCATATTGGCAAGATCACTAACACGCATTAAAACCTTCCTCTTTAACTCCACCAAAGCCGCAAGATATTGCTCGAGTTCCTCCACTTCCATCCCTTCAATGTGTTGCTCGAACCATGGAACAAACTCGCTAGACGACTTGCCTATTCTCTTTTGTTGAATCATCTCGTACTTCCTCTTCTCCCTCTCTAACTCCTTCTCAAGCTCGACATACTGTAGGTTTAGCTTGGTCAGTGATGGTTGCTTTAGAGACAACACTGACGTTTATCTATTGTTATCGTAGCGGTCGATAACAACATCAACCGAAGGATGCCCAAAAGCATAACAATGCCCACCGGGTGATTGAACAAGGATTGACATCTCAGCTCCTGTCAAGACACAAAGTTCACTAGCTTTCTTGAAGAGTCCCGTACGTCGTTTGGAGAACGTGACTTGACGACTGGTCGTCTCTTCGATCTTCTTGCGCACCGTGTTTCGATGCTTCATCGTACTGCCTTCTGAAGAGTTCATTACAATGTTGGTAATTTGCCCCCTAAGAACCAATTTTTAATGTAGTTTCTAAAAATTATCGAAATGTGCCCCTCAAGAAATTTTTTTTTGGCTTTGCCCATGTACATGGGTTGACAGGTTAAATATGTTACACATGTGAATAGGTGAAACGGGTTTCAGGTTCTCATTTTATCTAGAAAAGTTAACACATTACATGGGTTAAACAAGTTAAACGGGTCGCGTGTGTCAACGCACTTAACTCATGTAATAAAATATACATAATTTTTAATTTAAGAGAAAATTTTAAACGGATTGACGAATCTACCCGTTTAACTTATTCTCAACTTGAATCTGACATGTTTAATAAATGCATTAGATGAGTCAATCAATACACGGTCAAAAATCTATTTATACTCGACCAAAACCTGTTAATTATCGTGTCCGTTTCCTGCTCCGTTTCCCGGGTAACTAAAAACTGATAGAAAAAAGTGAAAGAATAATACGTGGCCATGTTGACTTAACTATAGTCACCTAACTTGTGAGGTGGCTCAATACAAACCGACTAAATAACAACAACCGTTATAAATAAGCCTCCTCTTCATGTACGTCATCTCAGTTTACTATTGACTCTCAAAAACACACACACAGTCTCAAATAAAATCAAATCAATGGCAGGAAAGGTCTTGATCGTCTTCCTCTGCTTCATTTCCATCATCGCTCCGTTGACTAACGCCATCGATGTCAAATACTGCAGTAGGGTTTCCTTTTTTATTTTTATTTCTATTTATTTATAATCATCGATCCATTGTTTGAAGTTTAAATTATTGTGTTTATATACAGTAGAAGATATTGTTGATTCAATTGATGTGATTTTAGTGCCTAGATAATGTTGAGTGATGCTTTTTGTGGCTTATTTTGAAACTTTTCAAGTTTATTATGGGTGTGTTTGGCAGACAGTTTTTGAGAGCATTTTGGAGCAATTAGCATTTAACGTTTAGTATTAATGGTACAAAGCTTGTTTGGACGGAAGCAGCTAGCATTTATAAAATTACAAAAACGCTGATTTTCCCTATGCTCTTCGAAGAAGCATTGTGGAGCATTTAGCATTACGTCATTTTATACATTAAAATTACACCTGTAGCTATTCTACAAAAAACTTTTATAAATTAAACGGCCACTGCTAACTACTACCGCTAGTTTTAACAAACACACCCTATGTCATAATGAACTTATATGAGCCGAAAAGTTTCAAAATAAGCCTGAGCTCATGAAACTTAAGCCAGCCATAAACCGGCTATATCAACCGAAACAAACACCCCCCTAATTAATGAGAATAATTGATGCTATAAGTGTTGTGTAGAATAGAATGTATATATTGAGTGATTTTAGTTAACCTAATTTATTAGGTTTAGTATTTATTCATACTCCGTATATATGTTTCCACGAATTAGGGAACGATGCGACTAATAAGAGCACACGACACCAAATATGTGAAAACGTCAACATAACACCGTGAATAATACGTATTTTTATCAAAGTGACTAAGAGACACACATAACACGGTGTTGCCCCGGCCATCAACTTCGAGAAAATTTATGAGCTACTTACTTTAACAAATGGAATTTTCACCTTTACAAAGCATGTATATGTTACTTGATGAGCTTTTACTAGTTATTATTGTGGGGGTTGGATATATATAGTCAATGGTGAATTTTCTCGTTATTGGATTTTGATCAAGTCATGGTGTTAAGTGAAGTAAATGGAACATGTGGTAAATATTTAGACCTTGATGATTGTCGGTGTTTTCTCATGATTTTGGTTATGTATATGCAGTAAGTCGTTATCTTTCCGTCATGATCTCAAACTCAGGTTTTGGTTAAATTAGTTTAAATTCATTTGATTGTTCGGTTAGGGCTTGTAGTTCACTATAACGCCTTCTGTTTTTAGTTGATTCGTGTTTGACTTTAAACAATGTTAGATACAGATATTGTTGTTTTAAACTTATATTATTTTCATATGTGTAGAGTGGAAAATGTTCAGTGATGTTAGCTAACTTTTTTCTATGTGGAAGTCAATGTTTTTCCACAAATTAGGGATTAATCAATCAGAGCGTATTTCATTTAACCATAAAAAAGTATGGATATGGGATCGATGGTTGCTGAGTTGTTAATAGTTATTAATGGGAGGTGAGCTCTGAATTTCAGCAATTATTGGATTTCGATGAAACTGATGGTGGGCTGTAAACTAACATGAATACTTGAACAAACAAGCTTTTTCGTGTTGTATCATATTATAAAGATAAAAGAACAAACCTATTTAAACAAGCAAAAGACATTTAAATTATACCTAATATTTGTTTTCGTTATGCTTCATTTGTTTTAATATAACTATTTAATTGAAACATTTAATTTTACAGATAATATTTAAACATTAACAAACGTAAAATTTTGTTTATGCTGTTTTGTTTATTATATAAACGAAAGCAGTGGTTCGTTAACGGAGCGGGGTATTGGGGAGGTAGAGTGTAGACAGATCATACCCTACTCCACGGTAAAACCGAGAGCAAGGAGACCGCTCCCGGAAAGACCTCCGGCAAGTGTATGTGTTAGGGTGAGTGTGCACAAATATGATGCACAGCAACATACAAGGATAGAGAAGTATATAAGCAAGTGCCGCATAGTAGCATACATGGATAGAGACAAATATCATCATAAAAGCGTAGGGTAATAGAGCCAGACAAGCATACGACGCATAAAAGCATAGAATATATAAAGCGCATACCGGCAGGTGCATGCGGATACCCACAATATGATTAGATACGGATAAAAACATATAGGAGAATAGGCATACATAAGCATATAAGCATAAACACACAAGGGCATGGGAAACGTAAACGCAAATTATAATTCTATGTCCAAAGGATGCAGCTAAGTGCGTAGATGGATATAGCTATGGCGCTCTATTATACCTAAAAGCAAAGGCAAATATGTACACATGAGGCTACTAGAAAACATCTAAAAAAACATAAGGCTACTACAAACTCGTTTATGTATATGTATATAAGGGAATGAGTTGAGTTTGATTTTCACATTTTATTTCGTGAGTTTTACTTTCAGTTTCGTTCATTACTATGTTTAGTAGGCCTCTGGAAATTGCAACTCGCTTATGAAAACATGGGCGGCCCAAAGTTATCGAGTTTGATTGTTGAAATTAATGTATAAAGTGAGCATTTTTATTTTTCTAGGGAGTATGCATTTTGTTTCAGTAGCATACATATTTGATGAAGACCTTATGGTTTCTTATCAATACACTTGCAGATAAGAAGAACAATTATGATATCAAGGTCAGTGGAGTTGAGATTAGTCCTTACCCTATCCAAAGAGACGTAGAAACCACCTTCACCATTGCTGCATCTACAGGTAACTTCATTATAAATTTTGCTATCCTATTTCCTACTTTCTTGTGTTGGTTACCGACATCGTAAATATTCTTGCCTATCGATTTTAATTTGTGTTTGCTTGTGGCTGTTATATATGCCCTGTGAGACTCGATGCAAACTTAAGTGAAAAGACTTGTACTTGTTATGATCATCGGCTTGTTGTTTAATATCACTACTCATGTATACTGTATTAGTATTTGTAGTTGAAATTAGTTCTTGTTGGTTTTAGTCTAGGAGCATCGAGGTGACAAAATGATCATGGTCAGGTGAGTTGGGTAGCGGATCAATATGGGTTAAGCAAGGATAGGGTTTTCTTCAAATATCTACTGTCAATAGTTATTGTACTGAGGTGGTGTTTGGTTTGGGGGTATGGGAATGGTGGAATGACTTTCATTCCTAAGTCAAGTGTTTGGTTAATGGAATTGGTTATTAAAAATGGCTATCAGACCCACAAACTTATGCATACCACCAAGATTGGTGGGGTTTTTGTCTCTTCTAAGATACCCATTCCTGTGCACATACCCACCATTAAAGTGCATTGATATAATATATTTAGGGGGCGTTTGGTTTGTTGACATGAATCACGAGTATAGGTATGATTAGCAATGGATGTATCATTTCTATTAGTGTTGTTTGGAGTGTATTATGAGATACGGGTATCAACTCTTTTACCCAATAGTCATTTCTTCTTTATCATCCAAAACTGCTAGTACAAAAGAAAAAGAAAAGATAACAAAGGAGTTTAATAAAAAACAAGATTTTTCAACTTAACATGCATATCAATTTCAACCTCCCTTTTTATACTAACGGGAACAAATATCACCCTCATCCTTCCTTTCTTTAAGAACTTTAAAAAAATTCTAATAATTTGCAGGGGATTGTATTATCCTCTAAAATACAAGAAACATTAAATTAACAATCACTTTATATATGTTAAAATGTCATATTTGATGCAAAAATCATCCGTCATCCTTATTGTACAAGAAGCAAAAGCAATGAGATCTAGAAATTCGCATGCAGGTTCCATCTCATTATATCAAAAGAAAGAAAAAAAATGCAAAAAATCAAATTTATGGGATTGATATCCTAAGTTGCACGGGGATGGAAACGGGGACGGGTACGGGTACCGGAAACGGCAACATCCTAAAATTCAAGAAACGGGTACGGCGGGGAAACGTCTATGTGTTATATAATATATTAGTATTAGTATATAACAAATTGTCTTCCAAAAAAATATTACATAATATTAAAAGTTTAAACCAAAGTCACATGAAACGCGGTACGCTTCGGTACGGGAACGCGAAACGGGTACGCGGTTCGCGGGGTCTTTAAAATTCGGTACGAAAGGGTAGGCTCATTTCGGTACGTCCCGGTTCGCTTTGGTTCGATGTACATAAAATTTGTGGTACGAATGTACTCCAATTTGGTACGATGTACCAATATATTATTAATAATATTATTTTTCTAAATTAGTATACATATAAGCCAAAATGCCAAATATCATATGATATATATCAATACTCAAAAGATTTACTCAAATGTTTGAATTCTAAATTCTGAAACATATACCCAAAAGATCAGAAATTCTTTGGTACGCCGTACCAATAGACTTTGGTACGCCGTACCAATAGACTTCGGTACGCCGTACCAATAGACTTCGGTACGCCGTACCAATAGACTTCGGTACGCCGTACCAATAGACTTCGGTACGCTGATTGATGTGCTCTGGAAACGCCGAATATAGCGATCCAGATCGCGATCCCGAGCGATCCGAGTCGCGATCGTACCGCGTTTGGGTACGAACGATCCGAAACGCGAAACGCGGCCGAGTCAGCGTTTCCTGTGACTTTGGTTTAAACAAATATTCTACAATACTTGGTTAAATAAAACTAGCTAACAATTCTTTTAGAAAGGTATATACTCAATATAGTAAAAAAAACTCACAATTAAGTTATGTTAAACTAAAAATAAATATTTGGTCAAACAAATCCCACGTGATGTGGGCAAGTGGACAGCTGGGCATACATAAAAAAGGACAATACTTTGGAAACAGTCAACAGTCAAGTGGACAAAACTCAACGGTCAATACTTTGGAAAGCAAAAAAGACAAAATTAAACCCAATACAAACTTTTTATCATCATCTTCTTCCTCTAATCTCCATTCCTCAAGACCGAACATCAACATCTCGAACCAGGGTCGTCCTTGCATAGGAAATGTGACTTTTTGGGCGAGAAACGTTTCCCCAAACGTTTCCTAGATAAGGATCGGCGTACCCTAATCGAAGAAACGTTTCCACTTTTTCTGGGGACGTTTCCGAGGCGTTTCCCCACGTTTCCCGGCGTTTCCCCGTTTCCCGGCGTTTCGGAAACGCGATACGGCATCCCGGCGGCATTTCCGTGTATCCTAGTTGATATCCACTTTGAAGCTCTAAAATCTCTTATCAACAGTTGATGAATCAAGCAAGATTGTTAGAAATTAAAGAGGAGAAAAAGGATTTAACTTAGAGACGATGATAAGAGAGAGAATCAATAATGGAATGGGTAGAAAAGGTACCTCTCATGTGAGAAATGAGTTTATGGGTTTCTTGACATCTTTTCATTTGTACCGTCATTGACTAATCTGAAGAAACATATCTATCAAGGAGTGATTCCATTACTTTCATTCCATACCCTATAAACAAACAGTCCCTTAGTAAATCGGTATGCATTTTAATTGCCCTTTGAGCGGCGTTTGATTCATTTGAACCGTTTACATTTTAGCTAAATATTTTACTTTTACCCCGTTATTATAAATTTAGAGTCCAAATCATGGCAGTTATTTAAATCCCATAAATGAGTTGAATTGCGACCTCTAATCGTGTTAAATCCGTAAGGGCAACACTGACATCTTTGCTTTGTAATTTGTTTTTGAATGTGTCATTTCTGCCCACCTTCAAGCAGTGGCGGATCTAGGAATGGTGTAATAGGTTATGCACTTACACAATTATTATTATTTTGGTTTTTGGTAGGGTTTTTTCGGGTCGGGTTTTTCGTGATTAGTTTGGTTTATATATGACTCCATAATCAAGTAATTACATCAATAATGAAGTCAAAGTAAAAACAAAAGAAATATGATAAGAGATGATATGCAAACTTTACAGCTCAGTATAAGACAATTCAGTTTTCTAGGACAGAGGTTCTTGATCAATATGAGGGGCAGTCACGCAGGAACCAAAGGAGTGACATTGTTTGCTTCATGAATAATAGACGTGTACATTGAACTTGCTAATTGCAGGAAATAATTGGAAGTAGTAGAATCAGTTTAGTATACTTATGGTGAATGCCTTTGGAATGCAGAAACGCCCATCTCTGGAGGAAGCCTTGTGATTGATGTTGCATACTACTGGTTTGGTGTCTATAGTGAGACCAGTGACCTCTGCAACAAGACATCTTGCCCTGTTACTACTGGTGACTTTGAGATCTCTCACTCCCAATCCTTGCCTGGAGTAACTCCACCTGTAAGTTATTTTCTCATCTGTTTGAATTCTAAGATATTGTTTATTTTTATTCACGAGTTGCGTTACAACACTTCATTAAAAAGGTTCAAGGCAAACCATGTTGATTCCATGTATTAATCCTGCTTACGAGAATATAATGTCATAAGAGATGGCTTGTTATTAGTCAGCTAGTGAATACTTCGTAGTATTTACTATTTAGAACCATTGCGGTCGACAAGTGTGTTAATAAATTATCAAACCACTGAAAGTGCCAAATTAACACTGAGGTTGGTCGAAATGGTGTTTTTTAACGGGATCAGGCTGGATTATTTGTCAGTAATTTCTATATTGGTCTGATTTTCTGCTATTGAATTCATGAGCTTGACCACCAAGCTGGCAATATGAGAATGGCCTTTATTGAATTCATGAGCTTGACCACCAAGTTGGCAAGCTGTCCATCAGTGTGAGTTAACCCCATTTAAGGAAACACTTTCGTTGATGAAATTATTATTTCGTTAACTTAAACTTTACAGCGAGTGTTCGAAATTGTTAACTCATAATCAGTCCTGGTACTTATTACTGCTCCTGCTGAATATTTTATTTTATTGATTGGAAGTCCTACCAAGGATGTTACCGTTAATTTTCATAATTCATGGTTACGAGCAAGTCTGAGCTACATGTATGGGTGTCGGTTACAATGACTTAACTAAAGGTGGCGACTAACGATGTGCAAAATAGACGGGTTAGATTAGGTTGGATAATGAATCCAAATGGATTGGGGCGAAAGGGCTAGATTGATAACGGCCAAACGTGTTAGGTTGGATTGCCTTCCCTGCTACTTCTCTTCAGTTTTTTGACGTACATAATAAACTTCATTGTAGAAATTGCTACATATTAATGAACATTGAATCATCACTTTAAAATTGGATGTTTCGGGATATTTTGAGCATAAAATAATTTGACATTAATAAAAAATCAATAATGCATTTTCATGAACTTTATTCACTTCCAGAAAAGGAAACGATATATATTGATCAATAAAAGAGAGCAAGAAACTGATATAGGTCCCCAACTTAACTTCCTAATTCATCCTCTTAATGCTATGTGATGATGACCCATGGAATCCACTCTTTACCTCTCGTAGTTCACATTGATTTGGCCACGTGTAATAAGAAAGTAATATAAACTTGGTGTATTCAGATAGTAAAAAGTTGAAACAACCACCAGTTACCAATTCCTATATCAGTATATCCAAATCAGGCCCGGCCTTATCTCCTTCAGTCCTTCCCATTTTGACTTGGTGGTTTCAAATTAATCGGCCTTCTGTAGTTCTGCGCATATTAAATTGTGCAGTGATTTTTCATGGCCCAGAGTTACCCAAACACTCGCCAAACAGATAAGTCAATTCTTATTGATTTTGGGCAGAAATTACCAGGTCTTACCGTGCACACGTGTGTATCATGCATAGCAATCTTCTATGTGGATCTTCATATTTGCATTTAAATCACTTATTCAGTGTTTTGAGGACTTGTTATCCATTATATCATCTGTTTCAAAAGCAGATTGAAGGATATAAAACAACTGGTCCTATTTAGCCAAATAAGCTTCTGAATACAATAAAGTAACGTATATCAGAACAATTATTGCTATACATATTGTTAGGATTTGGATAAGGTTATTATTGCCAACTTGTTTGTTTTTAAATGTGTTGAATAAGGATTAAGATTATAGAATTAAATAGGATAGTCATTATTGTTGGGAAATTTTCAAAGTTAGGACCAGGAGTGATAGATTTTTATGCTTATTATCATTTTCAAAAGTTGAATGACTGAGATATTAGACCATCTTGTGTATGTATCTTGTTCATTAATACAGTTTATGGTTTTATTCTTTTACCGTGCATCTTCTTTCTGGTTCTGTGGGAGTCCTGTCGTGTATCTAAATTGTTTTCATTTTTCCATGAAACTGACGAGTGCTGTTTTAACCAATTCAGGGCTCATACACACTTACAATGAAGATCCAAGATGGTAACAAGAAGGAGTTGACATGCATCACATTCGATTTCAGCATTGGCTGGTATGCTGCTGAGCAGGCGGCAATTGCTAGCAGTTAAGTGCTTGAAACATGTTCTCGACCAACCCATCAATAAACAGTTATTGTAGATGATCCCATGTTCCTTCTGTTCGGTGGTACTGTACTATGTTTTAGATAGTTTGACTGTAATAACTGGTATTTGTGGTTATTGTGTCCTACGTATGTACGTTTAAAAATGATGTTTCCCCGTGATAATGATACATATGTTATTAGTTTAAATTCCCTATAATAAGCTCGTTTGTGGGACGTCTACATGAAGTTAATTGCTAGTAGACACATGTGCATTACCTGCATCTTTTGTCATTTATTTATGCGCACACAATCGCATGTGCGTAACAATAATGTTTCGACTGAGCTTGTGTACAGGTCCAGTCCACGAGAATGATAATCAAGATATGGGCATCATGGTCCTGTGGGGTTGTTATGAGAAGCTGAAAGGTTTCGAATTTCAGAGACAGGTATCATGTTCTGTACAAAAAAGTCTTTTAACCCCTCCACTATTGCTTTACTTTATATCCACAAAAGATTAATCAATGACGAGTAAAAGAAGGTGCTTTAATAGCCTTTTTGCAAGAGCCCCCCTTGTGACTCAATTATGACTTATGAGTAGTGCCATACCTTGTCCCCCACTGTTTTTAGCCTAATCTGGTTCACTATCTTCATCCCTGCCAAATTTTTGGTCTTGATTTGACCGAATAGTCGAGGTCTTTTAGGTCATTTCACCAAGCATAAACCCTTGTGGAAATTAGTCGAATTATCGTTATTCCCATGTCAAATAGACGTGTGCCTTAGTCATTGGTTGATTGTAATCAGCTTACTTTAACTGGATGGGGGTTTCCAACCAAAGGTCGGAACATACAACCCCACCAAAACACAACTACTAGAGCACTAGGTGAGATATCTACCCCTCAACTTCTCTTGTACTCACTCGGCCCCATCACGTAGAATTTCTTCTTTTGTGAAGTTATCTTATAAAAACTAATTTATCTTTGCACTATCATCATTACAAATAGACTGGTCATGATGATTTTTGTCATTATATCTTTTAAGGGTATTTTAGATATTTGACAAATAGTCGGATTAGATAGCATTTAGGACTCCATCTTAGTAAAGCTATAAACACACCTCGAGTTGATGAGAAGTGTAGTGAAGAAATGAAGGGAATGAGAGGGAAATTCTTAGGGAAACTGAAATCCATTTCAGCCATTTCCACACTAAAACAAGGTCTAGTTTTCCATGACAACATCTTCAATCAATACTTCCAAACACCACCGCTCACGACCAACATCAAGGATGAAGACAATTTTCGATCCCTTGTGAGCTTGAAGGAGATGGAAAAGAATGTGCCAATTTTGGAAGAATCCGATAATCGTTTGTTGTTGGCAGAATTTGAAGAGAAGTGTCCACCAGGAGGAAATGATTCAGTCATCTTCTACACCACAAGCTTGAGAGGTATACGGAAAACCTTTGAAGATTGCAACACTATCAGGTTTCTTTTAGGAAGTTTCCAAGTTTTATATGATGAACGAGACGTTTCCATGCATATGGAGTTCAGAGAGGAGCTCTGGCGGACGTTGGGCAGTAGGGTGATCCCTCCGAGGCTATTTATTAAAGGAAGACTAATTGGAGGGGTTGAAGAAGTGGTTGGGCTTCATGAGGAAGGTAAGTTAGAAGAGCTCTTGAGCGGGATACCGAAAAGCCCGACTAAAGGGCCCTGCAAAGGGTGTGGCGGGATGCGTTTTGTGCTTTGTAGTTCTTGCAACGGTAGCAGAAAGGTGGTAGTGGATGAGGTAGATGAGAGTGATATCCCATTGTCAATTAGTTGTGCAGAGTGTAACGAAAATGGGTTAGTGAAATGTCCCGTTTGCTTCTGATTTCTAGAAATTGAAAAACGCACTCTAATGTAGGTCAGTTTATTCTGTATATTGTTGTTAAAAGTCTGGGTTGTCAGACTTAAGAATTTGGATGCCAAATAATGCGCCACAGACTGATGGGTGCATGTTAAATCTAAGGCTTATGTAAGTTATAAGAAAATAAACAAGCGCATTACATATGAGCTAGCGACTGTGGACTCATGTTTATCGATGTCAATGCTTTACTTGTGTTCATGTTCCCCAGTATCCTTACATTATAGTGTATCCGATTGGAGCTATTTACAAACCTTTCGACTAGGAATGTTTAACGATAGGTATATAGTATCGACCAAGCATCCTTTAAATGTTTTCTCGTTTTTCTTGGTATCTGGTCTTTCACTATTACATGGTTTGGATTGGTCATTAGATAATATCCCTCAAGTAAGAAAGCATTCCTAGTCGAAATACATGAGTCGCACCTGATTTCAGACTCGACTTTTGGTACATGAGGATTGATCCTGATGCTCACCTTGGGCAAAAATGGAAAAGAAACGTGGTTGTTATTCGAAATTATTAGTTTGGAGTATGCTTTATGACTTTTGTATAGGTATGAGGAAAAGGTTAATGACTTGTATTAAGTAACATGTAAAATAATTGTGGTGGTTACAGATTTATAACTTTTTAATGGAAGAAGAACTTTACTAGTATTGGGTAATCATTTTGTTGGCCAAGCCCATGTTCCAATCATCTTAAGGTAATGATGGGCTCTCCATGACCATGTGGATCAAATTGGCAAAAAGGACTATTAGTTATTAACTACTTAACTTATTTTGTATAGGGGTGTGCATTATATTAAACCTTAAACCAAATAAACCGAAACGAACCGAACCAGAAAAATCAAACTGAAATTATAAGCGAGCCGAATTTGTCAAAACCAAACCGAATTGAATTAAATATTCGGTTTTCAAACCGAATCGAATTAAATATTCGGTTTGGATATATTGAATTAAATATTCGGTTTTCAAACCGAATCGAATTAAATATTCGGTTTTCGGTTTGGATATGGTTTTGGCAATCTAAACCAAAAATCGAATTTATAAATATTTACATTTTTATATATAAAAATTCGGTTCGATTATTAGTTCGGTTCGATTGTTTTCTGTTCGGTTCGGTTTCGATTTCGGTTTTCGGTTTTTTCGGTTTTTTTCTCACCCCTAGATTAAGACTATAAGATTACATTTATGTTGCCAACGATTAAAGGTCAAGGATCAAGTTAAATGCTCAATGTTTTCTTTGTTCAAATGAATTACTTTTAGGTATGTTTGGCAAAAATAACTTTTGTTAGAACCGGAGACAGAGCGATATACGAAGATGGAGATATAGATTATAAAAAGAGATTATTTCTATAAGCTACGTGAAGTAACATTTGATTTTTAAAGATTATGAAATATTATTTTTGTATAATCTCTTATATGGTGTGTCTTTCAAACAAAACTTATATTTTAATTAGCTTATTTTTTAAAAAAATAAGCATAATTTCTCAAGAATCTCATGTGCCAAACACACTTTTAGTGGTCGAGTTAACTCTCATTGTTTTTTGTTTTGGTTATTGATAGTTTTCACCGATTTTGTCATAAATGTCACTCGTCAATTATTACTTGTCGCGGACAGAAATTTTCCTTTTTCGTGTGTAACATGATACTTGATAGGTCTGTATTCGACACCAAATTCAGAATGGCAACACATTATGCTTATCTGTCTATGGACACGAGTCAACGACAACAACAGATGGGTGGTGATGTTTCGAGTTGAATAAATCTAATATATAAATACAAGAAGCATTTGTAGTTTTTACCCTTTTTAAGTTTCATATAAGATGGAAACAACATAGATAATGGGCTACTGATCCAGTGGTACGGCCGCAAGGCAAGTCTTGGGGTTGTAACTCAATTGAAACAGGCCAATTTATATATACGAATACACAAAAGTGTGATTGACGCGTTCATTCTCTCAAGATTCCCTGTTATATATAACTGTTATCAACAACAGTATGGTTCATCACCCTGCCCAGCCCAAAGGCAATTGCCTCCGCCCAGTTCGCTTATATCTCTCGATATTTCCACCATACTCACACTAATGCTGTTATTTTAGGGGAGGGGGAGGGATGTGTGATCTGTGGGTCTTGCCTATGGTTTTTCTAACCATGATAATTATGCCGCGCAAACAAATCTGAATTAAACCTCAGAATTGCGGTGTGGGATTTTAATCTTGATGGATTACGGTGTTAACCACAAACTATATTTGTGTTAATTTTGTGGATGTTAATTAATTGGGTGACGTTCATGTCGGTCTAATTTGGGATTTGCTGGCCTAGTGTTTTGTTCAATGGGATGGTTGCGTTGACGATAGTTTAAAAAAGGTGTTTATAGTTTCGTTCGGTTTTTGACGCGTTTTTAGTTTTAGGATTGCTTCCAGTGTTTTCATCATGCTTTTGGTGATCGGTTAGCAGCAGTATACGTGTGTATCTTTATGGGGTATGGTTTTTTAATTTGGTTAAAGTCTTGAGTTTTATGTTTAGAACTCGAGACTTTTGTATAGAAACTTTGATTACTTTATATTGTGTGCCCTATGTTTAAGCCACAGAATTAATAAGTAAAGAAAAATGGTTGCTTAAGGACTGTTTGTATCTTCTATCCTATTTGAATCGGTTTTTCTTCGATGAGAGTATTGCACGGTCGACTAGGTTCGATAGAGTGAGATTGTCGCATCTTGGCGGTGGCAACTTATTAGTTTTGCAGCCATGGGGACAATCGAGTTTGTGATTTCATAAACTGCTTTAAATTATGCGTAATAATGCTTTGCCTATAAGCTGGGATCATAGTTAGTGATTTCATAAATGCTATAGGGTGTATTTTATTTGGTTGGGATGATGCGGAAAGTGGAAGGATGGTAGAGAGAGAACTACTCACCTCAGCAACCTTCAAAGCCCCCAAAACGCACAGGGAGAGAATTAATGCAAGCGCAGTTTATTACGTGTCTGTTGAAATGTCGTATTGATCCTTGCAAAAAGGTATGTATAAGCCTAATATAAGATCAAATGTCATAGGCAAGATTGATAGTTTTCATGTTAAAACGAGTGACGTGTTACCGGACACCTGTATCTTGGTCTTGGTAATATTTACCGAGCGGAGTTGACTGGCTAGCCATGTCGGG
The DNA here is from genome assembly GCA_026074375.1 of Tanacetum coccineum. NCBI lineage: Eukaryota > Viridiplantae > Streptophyta > Magnoliopsida > Asterales > Asteraceae > Tanacetum > Tanacetum coccineum. Next base: position 32,553 of record BQNB010054900.1, read on the forward strand.
TGTTGGTCTCCATCTAGATTTATTCATATTATATGAGGCACTCAATTTGTTATTGTTCTACATCGCTTCAATTCAATGTATCGTTTACAATTTCGTTTTATACGGGGCTTAAAAAACGCACCATTCGAAGACATTACGTCCTTTCATTACGAAGAGCGCCATTTTTTCCATATTCTTTAGCGAATTATCTATTGTTTACGCGGAAAAGTATGTGCAAACAAAATTAACAACGACATGTTATGATGCTCCATTTACAGTGGGCTTTCAAATGGTTGCAAATGAATTTTTCAGGTATAACCATTCTCATGCTAGCATTCTTTAAGATTCCTTCTAGCATGCTCATACTCTTACTTTGTAACTTTTATAAAGTGCATTATTTAATGTGCATTGTAAAATGCTTGCTCGAGAGTTTTGATTCAGAGTGTATGTGGGTTTACATTTCCAGGGAATTTTGACACATAGGCTTGCAGAGTGGAGAGAGGAACCAAACCTACACATATGGTAAAGACTCTGTGAAACTCAAGGCGCCTAAAATAGAGGGTCTCAAATTATGAGAATCATGGAATAAAATTATGGCTAGTCATATTTTTCCTTGAACTAGACTTTATTATCGATGATGTTACTTTCTGTTTTATGTCATTTACCTTTGATGATAATATAATTATTGTTCTCTTGAACTAATTGCAGTTAAGATAAACATCAATGAGAAATGATATAACAACAAACAGATTTACAAATATCCCCTGAAAACACAAACAGCCGTAATATGAGGAAAGTACATGCAGGAAAATACCAAGGTAAGCACCTCATTTGCCTTCACCGTCTTCCACTCCATTCTGGATCCTTCGACACACACACACGTCCATAAAACCATGATGTGAAAAGCTGCTTAGAGCTGTTCTTAATTCCTAAAGTCGGCTTGGATCTACTTTTATGTTTTATAGATTGTTTCTATTTTTATTTTGCTTATTGCTTTTAATGATTTAGGGTGTCAGGAACCCTTCATGAACAACAAGAGACTTTTTATCCACAACAAAAGATTAACATTTATATTCGAGATTAAAGGTATGAGTTATTTTATATTAGTTTGCAATCATTGTTTTTTTATGGTTGAAGTGGTGATGTGTGGTGGTTGTCAGGCGGTGGAGATGGTTGTTTAGCATTGTTTTGCAATCGTTGTTTTGTGACCAGCGCTGTCCATAAAGCAACCATTTATGACAACAATAGGTAAACCATGAAACTTTATAGCGAAAGTTCTATATTATTTGTAGGCGTTTTATTTTTTATAGTAAACATCTGTTAAATTTGTTTTGTTTTTCGTTGCAGTTTATGGGGCTAATGTTGTTGCGTCTTCGTCAAGTGGTCGTATATCTAATGCTGACGTCATAGGTTAGCTATCATGGTATGGGTTTACTGCATGTTGTTCCCCTATGTGTATACGGTCAAATTTATGTGTGGTATTCTGTTTGACAGGCACTGAAAACGATTCACTTGATCGCAATTCTGCTACACGTACTGATAATTCATTGGCTCAGTCGGAATACCATGGTAATATAATGAACAACATTATTGTTAGGTGATATGTTTCGGTAGCTTTTTCATTTTATATTTCTTTTTGTTACCACAGGTTCGCCAACAGGATATATGTATCATAGAATGTGTAATATCCTTTCCTCACCCCCTCCTGGTAGGAAACCAGCAGCAGTATTAATTGTTTTTTGCTGGATCACTTTTCCTGTTAAATAAGCAAAACCCACAACAATAATTTACGCAAAGAATGCAATGCAAGAGTTACTTATATTTTCAGACGTCAAAATGTGATGAATTTGCTATTCGGTTCTTTGTTCGACGATTTATTTCAATGGAGAATCATGTTGTTTTAAAGTCTTTCGTGTCACTATATGATGAATCAAATAAACTGTCAACAGACAACCTGATTCAACTTCATTCCACCTTCGCAATTCTTCAGCACAACTGTCAACTGCGAATGGAAAATTCTTTAGTTGTAATATATTTTATTCTTCTTTATTTTTTGATTTATTAAATTTTTGAAAAAGGCAAATACATAAAAAAATATCAAACCAACAAAAAACTAATAGAAGATATAAAATCTATGAAAAAACAAATATGATAATTAGAAATATATTTCAAAAATACCAAAAAGAAATCTTTCTCGATAGGTCTTTTGGAATCGATAACATTGATGTATAGTAAATGTTGGATTAACATCGACAGGGAGTGTAATATGAGAGTGTCTGAACAGGAGTTTCAATGCTTTTCAAAAATTGTCATTGTCTAAATTTTTCTCTAGGACTTTTGTACCAATTTCAGTGGCATAACTTCGGTCGATATGTGTATAGGAAAGTGTACGCTTCAAGTGCGCTTACTCTTAAAAGAAGAGTAGTCTTCTATCATGTTTTTAAAATCGTTTTGTGAAAAATTTTCAAAAAAAACTTTCAATTGTCAAATTGTTACTCTATTATTTGTGGTTATTTTCATAAAGAATGGTATTTGTTCAAAATTGTGTGTTTCACACTCCCTTCTCCGAATAATTTTCAAAGAATTTGTCGTTCGAAGAATGTCATTTTTTGTGAATCAATTTATGCGCGGGGAGATTTTTTAAATACTCAAGCCATTTTAATGTGTTTGTTACATTAAATTAGATGTCAGAATATTTATGTTTCCAAACCATTTGTGAAATTAAAATGTGGAAAACTATAATAGTTCAATATTTATATACAGGGTTCCACTAGGCATCTCACTCGTCTTTTACACATTTTGTGTGTCATATTAATTTTTCTTCAATGTCAACCTTTAATGAATTTGGTATCCCACATATACTGTTGAAGGGGAGCTATCGAAATACTAAATTCATGGCTAATATGTGGCTATAATTTTTATCATGAAAGTTTTCTCTGTTCACAATTTTAATCAATTGGTATTTCGAATACTACGTGTTTTAGTATTTAAAATAAGGGATGAAAAATATGATTTAAAATTATGGTATAGTAGAATGTGATTTTAAGCCTCTAAGTGCAACTCTATCCTTCATGGGTCTAAAACAATTTGAATCTCGGAGTCACATGTGTATGGGGAGTATTTGATACTACAATGTCAGAAAATGGTTTTTATGGTTGATCTCTATACCCAACAAAACCTATTTAATTTTCGGACGATTTGAAGTCATAAGGTGGTTAGGTTAGGTATAAGTCTACGATTCCTTAACAGAACCGGAAGGGAATCTACCAATGACACTTCCTAGTTAGAAATGGCATATCTTAGGTATGACTGGAAGAGAATGTGATGTAGGGAAAAATGTGACTAAGATTGAGTAAACACTGGAACAATCGCAACAGGTAGTATAGTAATGACGTTTGGGTCAGAATTGTAAGGGGTTGAAGGACTGAAAAAGAAATGTATGGTTAAGGGTGAAAAAAAGAGAAGCATTCCGCACTACTCTTAGGGCAGAAACACGGTGTGCAATACATAATCTATCCAATTACAGGGATTGTTTGATATTGAACGACGAAACAATAGCCCTGTGATGCATATGCAACCACTTCCCGGCTTTTAGGGTTTTTTCAAAAGAAAGTAGTCTCATTTGTCTACTGTGAGATAACAGTTATCTATTGTTATCTCATTAGATTGTTAATATTGAATAGGTGGCAGTTGCTCCAGACACTCTCCGATTACTAAAACCAAAAGTGCATTAAATCAGTTATAAGCCAAGAAGAGATCAAGTTATACATTCATTTTAGGACCACAATGTCATCTTACGACTTGTTGCTATAACAACATAAAAGGTTACTAGTTGTATCACAGTGGAGTCCTACCGCATTATCCTTGAGATTTGCCAGAACATAGAGTGGATGCTTAAGTATTCACACGTGAGATATGAAATCGGACTTGAGCCAACATCAAACAAGTCCTTGTAAGGTGACTTGCAAGATTTTTTGAGTGAATCGGCTTGTGATAACTGGATATCAATCTTTGGTCCAGTAAATGAATCTGACGACTATACATCAGATAGAGAGTAACATTTGATCCCACTATTTAGCTCGTTGGTCTGCTTTGAGACGTTCAGGTAATATGCAGAATTAGCAAGCATGGTGAATCTAATACATTATGTGGTTGACGATACTACGCTTTGACGCTGGAAACCCTGTCAAGGGATTTTAGTAATCTTACTCGTTATCTCATGTATAGTAGTATTACTATTAAAAGGGAAAAGTGAAGGTTTAATGCAACGAACTCAAGATGAATGATAAAAGCCATTCTTCATCTTTTATTGCTAATGTTTTATTTCAGGATAAGACGGCCGTTGTTGTAGTGCCTCATTCCAAGCGAAGTCGGATCATAAAACCACATGCTATACTCGAGCTTTCAATGTCAATGTTTCAAACATCAAGATAGTTGATTCTAAACTTTCCACATCATCAAGAGCCTCTAAAAGTTCAATTTAAAAGACTCGTATTTTGGGGAGATTGTAGCACTTATAATTTATATATGTCAATACCAAGAATGCTAACATCGTATCGAGAATTATTGTTGGTCTCAAGAGTACAAGTTTGATTATAAGGAAGTCAAATCCATGATGATTCAAGTCCACGGACCTGATGATGCAAGTAAATGAAATTCTTAAGAACTCTAAGTCAAAAGATAAAGGCTCAAATTTCAAGGATCACAAAGCAAGATATGAATAAATGCTGTTACAAACAAGACAAGACCAGAACAAGGCAATGCATTAAACGTTCTAAGTTCATGTCTTCATCGTCATGGAGAGACACTGATAAATCAATTGCATCAAATTTTCTCCACTATGAATGTATCGGTGGTAGGGAGCAGTATGAAGGAAGAGACAATCAAACATTGGGGGAGATTGTTAGCCTGGAATAAATTAAGTCAATCAAGAATGTTATCGGTAGTCTTAGAAAGTTAAACTAGGTCTTGTATTGTAATAGGCTAGTCGGGTTCAACGGGCTTGGATTGTAATCTAATATTGTCCGTGTTTCGGGCTCAAAGCCCAAGTTATGCCAAGCCCGGCCCAAGATTACAAGCCCATACGCCACCTAGCAAGGCATGGGTATAAATATCCCTTCACCACACTTGGTGAAGGGTGTTGGTTACATTTTCATTCACTTGTAATCCACCAATTCACTAATCTAATCTTCCTTTCTTGTTTTCTCTCTCTACTTTCTCTCTCTAAGTTTTCTTCTTATTTTCTAGCATATTGGTAAAGATTATTGTTGTGTAATGGATTAAATTCATGGGATAACAAAGTGTTTCACTTGTTTAAAGGTGAAGGCTTAACACCAGAGGCCATCTGGCTTACTGCAGCAACCTGAGATCCCTAAATGAAAATGGGAGAGAATAGCAGTGGACTTTGTTACAAAGCTACCAAGGACTAGTAGTGAGCATGACACAATACGGGTCATTGTGGACCGATTGACTAAGTCTGCTTATTTTCTACCTATGCGTGAGGACTATAAGATGGATAGGTTAGCTAGACTCTATCTAAATGAGATCGTTGCTAGGCACAATGTGCCGATCTCAATCATATCTGATTGTGATAGTCGTTTCACATCAAGGTTTTGGAAAACAATACAAGAGGCATTAAGAACTAGGTTAGACATAAGTACGGCTTACCACCCTCAGACTGACGGTCAGAGTGAGCGTACTATCCAGACCTTGGAAAACATGCTCAGAGCATGCGTCCTTGACTTCGGGGGAAGTTGGGACGTTCATCTTCCATTGTTAAAGTTCTCATATAACAATAGTTGTCATTCTAGTGTGAGGTGTGCACCATTCGAAGCCTTATATGATAGGAAATTCTGCTCACCGATCTTGTGGGACGAAGTTGGAGAAGGACAACTGATAGGGCCAGAGCTAGTGTAAGAAACTACTGAGAAGATCTCGCAGATCAAGAATAGGCTTAAAGTTGCGCGTGATCGTCAGAAAAGCTATGCAGACAAAAGGAGAAAACACTTAGAGTTTAGTGTGGGTGAGTATGTCTTGCTAAAAGTGTCGCCTTAGAAAAGTGTGGTACGCTTTGGTAAGAAAGGGAAATTAGCACCTAGGTTCATCGGACCCTTTGAGATCACTGAGAGGATCAATCTAGTAGCCTATAGACTTAGACTACCTGAAGAGCTTAATGGTGTTCATGACACGTTTCATGTGTCGAATCTTAAGAAATGTTTGGTTGACCCAACTCTACAGATACCTTTGAATGAGATCCAAGTTGATACTAGGTTAAACTTTGTGGAAGAACGTGTGGAAATCATAGAGAGGGAGTTCAAGAAACTTAACTGGAGTAGGATTGCCATCGTCAAGGTTCGATGAAATTCAAAACGAGGATCTGAGTTCACATGGGAGCGTGAAGATCAAATTAAACTCAAGTACCCGCATCATTTTAGCTCTAGTACTAGTTGAATTTCGAGGGAAAAATTCTTTTTAAGGGGGGTAAAATGTAACCCTTGCACTTTTTTTAGATCTATATGTTCTAATTTGGTCCTTTGACTATTTGACTTTTGTCATTTTTGTTAGAACAATTACCGTGTTGACGGTGGTGAATAAATGTTTATCTTGGTGATCTTAGTTATATGTACTTGTGTTAATCCTTTTTAGAGGATTTTATCTATGTGATCATGTTCCGAGAGGTTGTCCCGTGTATAGCTTGAGATATCTTATAACGAGTCCTGACACGTCCATTAATGTTCAAGTCGAATCTAAAGACAATTTGATTGTGAAATATGTCGTGTAAATAATCGAGATTCATGGAAAACCATTTT
>BQNB010054901.1:0-39340 GCA_026074375.1 Tanacetum coccineum
GTTTCCTGTCTTCTGTTCTGTTGTGGTTGGTGATTATTGTAGCGGTTGTTGGTGTTGGTGTTACTGTAGTTGTTGTTGTTGAAAGTTCTTTTGTCGTCAAACATTTGTTTGTGATCACTTGATACTTGCACCGGGGTGTGCTTTTTACCTGATCCATTAGCCTCTGGGCTATGTTAATGGCTTTCTCTAGAGTTTGAGGTTTAGAGGTGGTAACATTCCCTTCAATACTTCAAGGCAACCCCCCAATGAAAACTTTCATCATTTTCTCAGAATTTGGCACCATAGTGGGACACAAGGTTGCCAATTCCTGGAATCTTCTCACATATGCCTTGAGATCATTCCCCTTCACAGTCAGATGGTAAAATTCTTCTTCCATCTTATGGACCTCAGTTCGGGGACAGTACTTCTTTATCAATAGCTTCTTGAATTCAACCCAGGTAATCTTGTAAGCTTCTTCTATCCTAATAGGCCGGGTAAAAGAATTCCACCAGGATAGAGTGTCTTCAGTTAAAGTACCAATTGTTGGTTCTTATAATTCATACATATAATATCTAGAGAGAGAAAGTTAGAGAGAGAGAGAGAGAGATGGATGGAGAGAATATGTAAAACACACTAAAGAGTATGTGTAAAATGATTTCTTCCAACACCCTTTCCATGTGTGGAGAGGGTTTAAATATGTCTTACAAAATGCCTATGAAACGGGCTATGGTGTGGGCTTACACCATATAGGCATCATCCGACTCCGTCCGTTAAACATCTCATGTATAACGATAGCATCTTGACTCATCCATTGAACATCTCATGTACAACGATAGCATCTCGACTCATCCGTTGAACATCTCATGTATAACGATAGCATCTCGACTCATCCGTTGAACATCTCATGTATAACGATAGCATCTCGACTCCTCCGTTGAACATCTCATGTATAACGATACCATCTCGACTCCTCCGTTGAACATCACATGTACAACAATACCAGACCGAAATACCCGGACGCGAGCGAGTGGACCTGACAGAACCTAGGATCCAGACCGAACCGAAAACCATACCGATCGGTCAGCAACCAGAACTCCAACCAACCGAATCGGACTTAGAAACAACCGGGACTATTAAAAGTAAATTTTAATAAAAGTAATTTTTTTTATTTAATATATATATACATATATATATTATTTTTGTAAAAAAGATAAAATATATAAATATATAATATTCTATAAATATATATATATTAATAAAAGTAATATATTATAATATAGTAAATAATGAATAATAATTATAAATAAACTAATTAAATAAAAATAATTTTTAAACTAAAATATTTTCCTCGACGACATGTCGCCGGGGATACAATTTGCCACGTCCCGCGAATTTTTTCATTATCCCACCAAGGTATTAAACGACAAATGTTAACACTTTTCCCGTGGATAAGTCCACGGGGAAAGTAATAAAGTAAAAAAAGATCTGAGTTCCACACTTAGACAAAAAAAAGTTATATCAAAAATATACTCCGGCGACCAAACTTGAGAAGAAGAAGAAGCACCACTCCTCCTCCACCGTGCCACTCACCACCACCACTCCTCCTCCACCACCACTCCACCGCTCACAGCTCATCCACCATTCACTTGCACACGAGCACTCAATAAGCTGAAATAAGCCCTCCTTCTCTATAAGTTTAATTCTTCTTATAGTATTTTATAATATATAAATATATATATCATATATATATAAAATATATATATATAATATATAAATGAAAAATAATTATAAATATATGAATTAAATAAAAATATATTTATAACCAAAATATTTTCCTCGACGACATGTCAGCCGGGGATACAATTTGCCCGAACGTCCCTAGCGAAAGTTTTCATTATCCCAACCAAGTATTAAACGACAAATGTTAACAAGACTTTTCCGTGTATAAGTCCTCGGGGAAAGTTAATAAGTAAAAAAGCAAATCTGATTTATCCACAACATAGACAAAAAAAATTATATCAAAAATATACTCCGGCGACCAAACTTGAGAAGAAAAATGAAGCACCACTCCCCTCCACCGTCGCCACTCACTCACCACCAACATCCTCCTCCCCACCACTTGCCACCGCTCACGTAAAAGCTCATACCACCATTCACGTTGCACACGAGCACTCATAGCCCGAATAAGCCCTCCTTCTCTATAAGTTTAATTCTTCTTCTTTTAATCCTCTAAATGGTGATTCTTCTTCTTTTTCTAACCCTCTAAACACCCAAGTAATTTTAGCTCTAAAAGGTATGATTTTAGATCTTTATGATTTTTTTTTTTTTTGTAATAAGTTGGTAATAAGCTGATAATAAGCTCAAAAAAAGAAGCCAGTAATACTAATAAGAGGTTTTTTTAATAAGCTGTGGATTGGAGTCTTTTGGAATAAGATGTGGAATAAGCTGTGAATTAGGGACTTTTTGGAATAAGCTGTTAAGCCACTAAGGTAATGTATTACGTTTTTCTTTTTAACAGTCTTTTCGACTCCTCCGAGGACATGTTGTCGGGGAAAGTTTTTAGTGATTAATTGGCTTTTGTCGTGTTTAATTTGGTCAGCCGGGACACCCGACCGCAGCCGAGACACCCGACCACAACCGAGGCATCCGAGACAGTCCCGATCGCAGCCGAGATATCCGAGACAGTCCCAACCGCAGTCCCGATCATAGTAAGTATTCGTTAAACAACTTATTCTGATAAGATATACGTTTGGATATGCTATACGTTTGGATATGGTAGGAAATTTGTATCAGGGGTTTGCGAGATTGACGAGTTGGTTCGGTTTATATTTAGGGGGAATGTCATTTGATAAAGGGTTTTGTTGTAATAAGAGGGCCGCGTTTAGGGGGAACGTCGTTTGATATGGTAGGAAATGTGATTACGGGTTTGCGAGATTGACGAGTTGGTGCAGTTTATATGCAAATAAGCAGTTTTTTTATAAGCAAACCCAAACAACCCTTTAATGCTGATAATAAGCTGTTTAAAAATGGCTTATCAATAAGCCGTTTAAACAACTCATCAGAATAAGTTGTATAGTATGCGAAAATGAAAATGTGTTATTTGAAATAGTCTTAATAGGATATAGCGAATACGTTTATTACGGTTTTCAATGCATTTGGCTATGCGATAAGCTATCAAATATTGCGGTTAAGATTTGCGGTTGGATATGCGTCCAAATATGTTATGCGCTTGGTTTTTTTTATTGAATGTTTTAGGATTTAAGTGATTAATTTCGAAAAATCCCTGTCTGAAGTTAATCATCTTATAGAAAACCTGTCCAAAATTAATTTATTAGAAATTAATTTTGAAAAGTCCCCTGTTTGGGACTGCTTTTTTGAATGTTTGGTCTCATTTAGGATATGAATGTGTATAACTGATTTACTATTTGAGATGATTTCGATAGTGTTTCTCCTTTACTCCTACGAATATGTTTTTAAACACATATTTGGGAAGTTGAGGGGAAATGCTGCGAAAATTTTCTCAAATAGTAAATAAGTTATACGCATTCATATATGAGGCAAATCATTCAAATAGTGGGTTATGATTGCCTTTCATAGTTACACTAGGTGAACAAAACAACTCGTATTCCTCGTTTATGAGTTTATATGTTGAATCGTTTGAATGTGTTTAATTAAGTGCATATAATAACTACTTGTATCGTTAAAACACAGTTATGGTAATTGATAATAGTTGGACCCGTTTAGAGCGTACTGACAAAACATTTTATGTTGGTCTTACCGTATTCGTCGAGCATTGCAAGCCGTTATTGAATAGTTCCGGAAATATAATATGTCAATGTCGTTTTTGTCGTAATGTATCTTTTGTAAACATCCAAGTTATAGGGGTGTGAAGATAAAATGCAATCTTGTTGTCAAATTGAACTGGACTAGACGACTATTTTCTACGAGCTTGAGTATTGGTATTTTCTTACACTAAAACACAATTTAGATGTCATGCATATCAAAAAAATGTATTGTAGAGTTTATTGGGCACTTTATTAATGAATGACAAATCTAAAGACACCACTAAGGCAAGACAAGACTTGAAAAATCTTGGCATTCGAAGCGAGTTGTGGCTCGGCCAAAACAAAAACAGGAAGTGCTTGAAGAATCATATATGTACTAACGTGGTGCGAGCGAGGCTGGGGCGGGTGAGGGTAAGCAGGTGGGGAGGAGAGGGATAAGTTTTGTCAGTTCATCAAAGGAGTTAAACTACCAGATAGGTTCGGATCCAAATTCAAACACAAAGAGACTGATAATGATAGCAATATAACAAGCATGAAGTCTCATGACTGTCATATAATGATGCACCCGATTACTTCCTTATGGACCTTATCAGCAATACCTTAGACACAGACGTTTTCAAACAATAATCAAGCTTTGTTTATTCTTTTAAGAAAAATCTATCTCAGAACGTTTGATTAGGAGACATGGTAAAGCTAAGACTAGTTGAGTCGATATTCTTTGCAATCTTGAGCAAATATATCCTCCACTTCTATTCTTGACATTACGATTCACTGGTTATACCATTTACCTCAGAGGCTCTTGAAGGCTGGGGCCTATTCCCTACCAGCGGATGTATCCATTTGAAGAATAACATGAAGAAGCTAAAAAATTATGTACAAAATATAGTTAAGCTGGAAGGTTCAATAGCGGAGGGTTATGTTGCAAAAGAAGCATTGACTTTCTGTTCTCATTATTTTTGGGATGTTACAACGAAATTTAATCGTCCCGACCGTAAGGTGGACTGCCCTCCCCCAACATGTCAGTGGTGTTCCGATCAATATGTAGATCGATTGGTAAATGGTCGGTTATTCAGTTAGATGGCCAAGAATTGAAGAAAGTGATATGGTATGTACTTCACAACAGTTCCTTAAATCTGACACTTACCTCAGACAAGATCAAGAGGTGTTACGCATATTTATTTTGTAAACTTCTTTTCCAATTAATTTTCAACGACTTATTCTAATACCATGAACAGTTTTCAAGGAATTTCCTAACCAAGACATGAAAGAAGAATTCCCTGGCTAGTTTGGGCCGCAGGTAAACTTTAACTTATTGTTTGTATTTTGCTGTAAAAATAACGACTAAATATTACTCATCTCTATCTAATCCTATCTTTTTCATAGATCCTCAACGTTACATAGACAAAGACCCAAGTATAAGTAACAAGTTATTCGCTTTGGCTTGTGGACCAACATCGACTCCAATCTCAGTCAACTATTGCATAGTCAACGGTGTGAGGTTAGTCGTACACAACCATGATGAATGTCGCACAACTCAAAACAACAGCATTTGTTAACCTAGTGAGAAGGACGGAGAAATGTATTATGGTCATCTTGAACAAATTCTCGAGTTTCTGTATATGCCGTTCAAAGTTATGTTGTTTTGAGTTAAGTGGTTCGACATTAGCAACGAAGGACGTAAAATCAAACATTTTATCATTAGAAACAACATAACACAAATCTTGGCATCTAGTGAGTCGTTTAAAGATCAGCAATACATTCTCGCAACACAAGTCAAACAAGTCTTCTACCTTAAAGATATGGCCAGACGACCACCCCATTGGAAGGTCGTCTAAGATGTGAATCATAAAAAGTTTTCGAACGGGGGTGTCATCGTGGTTTTGGATGATCATGATGTTATACATGACAACAACTCATTTGATCTCACACTTTCTACTAGTTTGAATGATTTGGATTTTGCGACCTTGAATATAGATGGTCAATCAATGGATGTTTAGGCACCACCAGATATCATTGATGTTGACGAAGACGATGATTTTATTGATGATGAAGATGGCTTCCTCATGATTTAGCAGATTTTGATGATGAAGTCCTCGCCAATGATGATGATGATGATATAGGTGTTGTTTATTCTAGTAAAGAGGAAGATTGATCTTGAATTATAACTTGTAAACGATACTTATTTGAATGAATGAAATTGTTATGGATTGTTTAAATATGCATATTCATTTGAACGTGTATGTATTTGAATGTGTGCATGCTTATATTATTTTGTTCATGAATTTCTACATGTTATTCTATGTGTACTTGTACAGATGTCAGCAACAGTAGCACGGGGTCACGGTGGCGATGGTGGTGGTGATGACCCATCTCGTCCCCCTCCACGTCCGATTGGCATCGGTTGTCGAGGTAAGAATTTCTGGATTATTTTAATATAAGCATAAACTTTGAAACTATGAATTGCTTCCGTGAATTTTTATGACGTTATCACTCACTTGAATTTGTAGGTGTGGGAGGCCGCAAAGCCACCAGGGGAGGCAGCAAACAGGGGACCCATAAAGAAACCAGGAACCTCTGGCTCAAGAAAGTTACGGATGAATATGGCCCGTTGAAGATCCGGTTTGAGTTCAACGATAAAGGAATGACGCTTCATCTTAGTGAGAACTTTACGCGGTGGAATAACCTAGTCGGCTAGCTCGTCAGGGAGTACCCGATGTACTACCCTTCCTGTCACAAAATCGAGGAGGAAAAGTCAATTATTTCATTTTCCTTTTATATTATTTTATTATCGTGTTTATTTATTTAAATGTGTATATTTATCTAAATTTTATTAATTTTTTTATATCTCTATATCTATTTTTGTTATATCTGATTGCAGCAACACTTTGACTTGACCCCCACATCCGCTCCAAGCTTTGGCCAAAATCAAGAAGGGCATCGATCAGTATATGGCCAAGGTCTACGTCGACAACAAGTCCGCCTTAAAGGCAAAACATTGGACTGTTAGACCTGGCGAGACGCGTGATGTGGCAGCTATCAGATCCCGACCTCCTGCAAAACGTCCCACAAGCATAGTGGATATGCAGAAATGACTATATGGGTCTTGACCTAAGCACGCTGCTCGAGTCGCTCAAAATGCTCAAAACCGGGCAAAGAGCAAGGTCTTTTGCCGGCAGGGATCCCGCTCACTGGCTGTCTTCCGAGATCATCAGGTAATACACATTAAAATTATTTTACATATATATAGTTCATTATATACATGGTGTGTTGTGATTTGTCGTTTTTAATTTGTTTCATCTTATATATGTGTGTATGTACAGATGGAGAGCTCCGCGACCCATGAGTACCCGTCCCTCATACAGACCTTCCTTAGACACTCCATACTTATGGCGGCGAATTTATCAAGGACGAGGCCCGGGTTCAATAGTAAGTATTGTTTAAAACACGCACTTAATGTATTGTCCGAGACCTAATATATAACCCGACTAAATATATTAACTATCTGTTTTACTGTCACTACATAGGAGGAATGCCTGGCTGAGGGATTAAGGCGCCAATACCTTCCGACGAGGTGTGCCCTACACCGAGGACCAGATAATGGCCATGGTTCGAAAGGGCAAGCAACGGGGGGCACATTCCTGGGGTTGGTGGGGTTCTGGCCGGACAGGGCAGGGATGCCATCTCTATCGACGAGCCTCGAGGTACGTACGCCGAGATCGAGAGATTAAAGAACATGTAATAGTCGGCTTAAGAAAGAGCTCGAGGTTGCTGATGAGGTGTGTGTCAAAAGTGACAACGATGTCCCAGCTGCTTAGATTTTAAGATGTTATGGTTAAGATATAGATCTTATAAGTTCTTAAACTTGCAAAAATCTTAAATAAAATTGTAACCGTCTTTACTTTACAGTAGCATAAAATCGTAAAATTTGATAATCTTTTAAGTATGACTTGTTCTATATTATGTTGCCAAAGCTTTTAAATACATTTTATCCTCCAATATATTGTTAGCTTTCGTTATCAAAAACCAATATCTTAAATGTTGTCCATATCCAAATGGGTCAAGTTGGTGTTCTAAATATCAACACTTTTAATTAACACCATCCTAGCATGTTCGACTTTTTCAACTCGATACACTTTCATGGTCAACTTTAACCAACTTCTTAACAGTCAACGATGGCTCTAGCTAAAAAAAACATAACAATCTTAAAAACACTATAAATACCAACCAATCCATGCAACCTTAACACACACATTAACCTTATTCAAGAAAGATATTCTCATACAAAAAAAAAAATGTTCACTGAGTTTTCATTTGATGACTTGTTACTCAAGCTTTCGATATTTGTTATAGTCCAAGGTTTGGTCTATTTGATCTTGTCGAATTCGTCTAACGTGTTTTCAAAGTCGAAAATGACGAAATCGTTTAGTTTTAAGCCTGCGAGGTCTGTTAGTATACGTAGAATATTTGCTGCTATTGCTGAAATGCCTTCTGGTGGTGAGGAGTCTCCTTCATCTTCGAGCCGAGGGATGAGGTCGTTTTTGACGTCTGAGGAGGATTTGTGTCGATTTGATTAGCGTTTTGGATTATGTTAGATTGTTTGATTAATTCTTTGATTGTTTTATTTGTAGAAAATGTATCTTGTTTCTGAGGAGTATTGTTTTGTTAAATATAGGAGCATTGGTTCATAAAGCTAATTAGGTACAATGTATCTGAATAAATCAAAAGAGACCACACTATTGTGTTAGATAGTATGATTGATACTGAAAATTTCGTACCATGCATGATATCTACAGCTAACAAAGGTTGTTTAATGTAAGGGTTTCATGCAAAAAATCTCGCATAAAACTCATTTTAGAAAGCGGTATGACCACAAACTCGAATCTAGATTTCTCATCCCTGAGTTCGAAATGAACTTGATTCTCCATAATGGTATAAGCCGAGGACCTTTACCGGGAAAACCCTAGACCCAAAAAATATGCCGAGGACGGAAGAGTTTCACAAACATTATTATCGTATTCCTGAATTTTTTGACCTATCGAAATAATAATGTAACATTTTATTTAATTGTAATTTTAGTTTTTTTATCAATGAATGTTTGATTATTTGCTTATTTTTTTATATATGTATGTATAGTTAAATAAATAAAAAGTACAAAGTTTATAATAAAAAAATTAAAAAAGAACATAATCATTACATTAATCATGATAAATAAAATAAAATGCATAATGATTATACAAATGATGTTAAGTTTAGAAAAAAGTAAAATGTAAAATGATTCTTTAATAATAAATGAAAAAAACATAATGATTATGCCAATCATGGTAGATTTAGAAAAAAGATTTGGTAGATTTAGACTTACCCAAAAGAAAAAGATTGACATTGATGATTTTCAAAATAAAAACAAATCAAGTGAAATCAAGAAATTAAAAAACGATGATTAGCATAATTAATGTAAAATAATAGTGATTGATGTAATTAATGTTATTAGTGAAAAAACATAATGATTACATTAATTATGATAAGTTTAGAGTTTTTTCTTGGTACATTTAGACAAACCTTATATGTATAGAGAAGTAACCCCCTACAAAAACTAGGATACCATCCTTAATATTTAGTAGTCATCCTATTCTAAAAAATAGGTTAATGACTAATTAATACTTTATCCAAAAATAATAGGATAATGACTAAATAATACTTATCTTAAATAGGAATGAAATCCCTACATCTTTTGGGACACGATTCCAACAATAAAAGCCTTTAAAACTAAACAAAATGTACAAGGCTTGGAAACACATGAAAAATGAGGACTTTTGATGCTTTTAATTTTTTTATTATTTTTGAATATATGTTTAATTAAAAAGCTTAAATACTTTCAAAATTGGCATTATTTTGATGGAGAAATCTGATGGAGAAAAAAAAACACATAAAAATATATGTGTCAAATTTATAAAAACAAAAATTTGAAAAAAAAGGAGTAATTAATAAAACTTTAGAGTTAAGTGTAAATTTATAAATTTACAAATTTTATTATAACTTAAAAAAAACAAATAACCCCTTAAATTTTCATAACTTATAAAACAGAAAAAATTAAAATTATATATATATATATACATATATATATACATATATATATACATATATATATACATATATATACATATATATATACATATATATATACATATACATATATATATACATATACATATACATATATATATATATACATATACATATATATACATATACATATATATATATATACATATATATATACATATATATATATATATATATTTATTTAAAAAAAATATAATCTACAAGCCCCGTGTGTGCACGGGGATTAAAACTAATTAAATGTGTGATGAAAAACTTAAAAATAAAGCCGTGGAAACTAAATGTATAAGCTTGGAAACTAATAATTTTGACATTAAATGTGTGACTAGTAACATTTGATGACTTAACAAAAATATCTTGGTCAGTTTAATGACATTAAATATGTGATTGGTAACATAATATAGAATTCTTAATGACAAGGCTGACATTAAAAAAAACACACATCTCATCTCATTCCCACCAACTCCACCACTACACCACCGTCCTCCTCCACCAACGAGCTCATTCATGATTGTAACCCCATCAACATCGAAACTGTACGCGATATAAAACACCTTATTCGGGGGGTCTTGGTTGATCAAATAACAAAAGATGAAACATTGTTTTTAGTGAGAGAAAGTAGAGAGAGGTTTGATAAAAGATGTGTTTATTAGAGCCATGAGGGGTATTTATACTAAAAGAAAAAACAAACTATCCCTAGTTAACATAAATGACCCCATGCGTGACACGCAGTGTCCAAGACTAGTCCAATTCACGTGTAAGACGTCAGCTTCACTAAAAAGTGAGGCTAACGATCTCCCTCCAAGATGGCGTCACACGTGAATTAGTTACAATGTTCCCTACAAGCAAAAATAAAGAAAAATAATAAGAATGAAGTCCAGTATTCCTTGAGAATATCTTCGACGATCTACTTGAATACTCCAGCTTTATTTCTTCAGCTTGTAGACGAACGAAATGCTGAGGATGACATAGAAGTTTTCTCTACCGAACCCGGTCTTGATTGGATTTTTGCTCATAACTTCCTGACATGACTTCAAAAACTTTCTTCATACGCTTCTGGTCATCACAAAGTTTCTGAATTAGTTGCATGTCTTGAGAAAGCTTCATTTTCTTGCACTTCAGGTCATGTCGAAGTTTATCAAAATCTGCATCTCATTTGTCATCCTTTAAGTTCTCTTATCTGAATACTTCGGCTTTGATATGAATTATGCTCTGAACTTCTTCAGCTCCCTCCTAAACAAATCTAGGTCGGACAATCAGACGCACTTAGAGGGTTCATATTTCTCTTTTAGTCTTATATGTAAATTGATATGATATGAATGTACTTTGGCTTAGGGTGATTATGTATATGTATGGCGTTCATGAGAACTTGCTTCAGCCCTCCGTCTGTAGAGTGCCTGAAGAACAGACGCAAGCCTTTAGAATGAAAAGAATAAGTAGAGTCTAGGGTCTACTTGTTTCTTTGGTTTAAGGGGAGTGGCTGGATATCATCAACATCGTCTCACTTAGGAAGCATTCCAGTCTTGTTTGAATTTAGCCCAAAGTACACATTTTATCCCTTTTACGAAGTCGAAAACCGTAACACCAAAGTAACAAGTGAAGCACTAATCATCTCGCGGACTATCCTCCGGCAATATTTTATAAAGCTCCGATCAAAGTGAACTTGTTGTGCGTCCTTGATGTGACCATTTTCTACCCTTCAGAAAGTACCTGATTTGAAACTGTGTAAACATTAAAATTGGTAACATAAAAGATAGTCAGGTTTCAAAAGTCTAGGCGAACAAGAGCTGTCTCATCCAAGGCGAACGGAGCCACTTCAAAAAAAAATCACCAAATCTGCGACCCACACGCAACCCACCAAACAACCATTTTCACCGACCCAAAATACTATCCTAGGTATTGTCATTTACACCCCCCCCCCCCCCCCCCCCCCCCCTCCCCCCCCCCCCCCCCCCCCCCCCTCCACCCAACCCCACCCCCCCCCACACACACCCAAAGTGGATGTACACATTTCTCCCTCAGGATGATGGAGAACTGAGAATCATCCTACGCATGTGTACATTCTTATTGCAACTGAAACTGCTTTACTTAGCTTAATAGCCCGTGATTGCTTAAGCAAGATACTCTGTGAGAAGATGTCCGGTTTACTCGCTTTACAAATCTCTCTTGGATCAACCTGAGCGAAATCCCATTATTATTCTGTACGGTATACTGATGAGTACTAATGGAGACTACCGATAAAACGAACCCATTTGTAAAGCCTCACAAAATCCCCGTCTTAAGGACTGAATATTGTACTATCCGCATGACGAAGAACGGTGCAGAGGCAAATCTCTAAGTACCATATACTCACCCAAAAGTATATAAAAAATACAACACCTCTTGAAAACCTCCTCAACTACGTGAGACACTGAGTACTACAATGCAACTCCTTAAAGTGATAGCTATAACCCGTGAGTACTACAATGTAACTCCTTACATCGAGTATAACTAGATACATCAAGTCTTTATCACAAACCGTATATGCCCGAACAAGTCATCTTCGTTGTGGAGAAAGAGAAGTATTAGAAGACGAAATAAGTACACTCCCCGAGAAATCCTACTGCAATCTCAAATAAGTAACATCAGACAAGAACTCCGTAGTCATTAAAATTCAATAATAGCCATTATGAATGAAGGTGAATTTTGATAAGGATCGTTTTTAGTGTAATGTATTGTGTTTGTTGTGTTGTTGTTCGTGAATTTGTCATGTTTTATGATCGTTAACGGATATCGGTTCAAACATATACCATAAGCACGGCCCGTCTAAGTAATAAAACCCGGTCATGTATACATTACCCGATAAGATAGTGTTTTAAAACTCGGCTTAATCCGATAACACGAGCCCAAATTGCATAAGTCATAACATTGCCAGCCCATAAGATCATAATTCAGCCCATCCTTTTAATTCATGAAAAACCGGCCCAATCAATAGATCATACTAGTCACAATATTTCAGCCCATGTATTCATTTTGTGATAACTGGTCTGACAACTAATCGTAGCCCACTTAACATACACAATTTCTTCCATAGGCATATTAATAACAACCGAAACATTGGATTTGAAGAACACAACCCAGATATAATTATTCAGTTAGGTGCCTAACTCATAACTGATCCATTCCTAGAAATTAGGGTATATAAAAAACCACAACCCTAGGTTTAACCTAAACACACTTAAACGTGTGTAGTCAAACACTTCTCTACCCAACAAAACAGATCTCACTCCATCCTTCCCCAACAATCTTTTAATCGGTGCAGTCAACAATCCATCTCTCTCGTCAAAAATTAAAATGCACCTTCCTATCAATCAGATTTGAAGTTGATAACCACATAAACACTTTCTTGGTAATCAATTATCCACACACAACCTAGACCACGAACCCCTTTTCTTATGAGTGATAACAATTCGAACCATAGAAGACGTCAAGATGAAATCAAGTATTCAAGGCTTCAAGATCCTCACTTGGGTCTCGGGTAGGTTGTAAGTTTTGGTTTTGAGTATTAATCGAAACAAAGAAATGATTATAACAAAGTGTTATTAGTCATTCTTTAATTTCGTATATCAAATGAGGTTGAATAATCTTGACAGATCTGTGATGAGATTTATTTGTGTGTTTGGATCTTATAAAGGTCTGAATTAATCTTGTTATACACACAACATAAAATCTAAGATCATGCATTATGTTATTTTTGATTTTATGTTTTGAGTCGTGACGTGGAGTGGAGGAGATGGGATATGAGACGATGGGATATAGGATTAGTTGAGTTGGATTTGTTGGATTTGAGATGAAGTTGGCTGTTGTAGTCAACTCTAGTATGTGTTATATTTTTTCATTTCAGTCCTTGACATAACATGAGTTTGACCCGGGTCAACTCGGTAATTACCGAGTTGACTCGGTTGGGTTTAGATCGGTTTCAAATGAATGAACTAGATCGGGTCTTTAAGGAAATGACTAGTTCGGTTCGTTAACAAAATTGACTAGATCGGGTCCTTATAGAAAATGACTAGATCGGTTCGTCTTGAAAAGTTGCTAGATCGGTTCGAACTTGATTTGAACTAGATCGGGTCCTCTTGTTGAAAGACTAGTTCGGGTCTTGAGGTTTTTGACTAGTTCGGTTTCTAAAGGAACCAGAGTAGATCGGTTCCTGCTAGAATAACTAGATCGGTAATACCAGATCGATGGTCCTTGTTTATTCTTATCTTTTGCCTTCAACCGAAACAACAAAAAACCCAGACTGGCACTCCTTTCTTGTACACACTTTAGACCACAAAACAAGCTTAAAATTAAGCTGTTTATAAGAACTTGAGCACTATTTAACAGAAAAAAAACAACAAAATAAGCTTAAAATAAGCTCAAATTCATGAAACCCAACAAACACAAATACAAAACACCCACGGTTAGATCTGATACCAATTGTACGCGATACAAAACACGAGGTTCTTGGTTGATCAAATAACAAAAGATGAAACATTATTTTTAGTGAGAGAAAGTAAAGAGAGGGTTGAGAAAAGTTGTGTTTATTAGATTGGAAATGGAATGTTACACAAATAATTTCACCAACACCCCTCATGGAGAGCCATGAGGGGTATTTATACTAAAAGAAAAAGCAAACTATCTCTAGTTAACATAAATGACCCCTGCGTGACACGCAGTGTTCAAGACTAGTCAAATTCACGTGTAAAACGCTAGCTTCACTAAAAAGTGAGGCTAACAGAAACCCACCACCAAACCCCTCTACCCCCGAATGCCGCCACCATTGTTCATTGTAAGCCATCCACCACTGAACGCCTCAACACTACTGAAACCTCCGCATCAAAAAAGGTTTTTTTAATATTTTGAGGTTTAATTGAGTTTTTTTTAATACATATATGAATATTACACACTTTTTTGTGTGAACTAGATATTTATTTATTGATCTGTAGATCTTTGTTGTAGATCGGAGTTTTATCTTTGTCATATTTTATTTCAGCCACCGTCTGTCGCCACAAATTTTCGTCGCCGAAAACGAGGTCGCCACCGGGAATCACCGCCAGAAACGAGGTTGATGTCAGAAACTGCTGCCACCATATCTACTGTTGTAAGTTCTTTTTTGAGTTTTTAGGATTTTTGTTTATATATATATATATATATCTACGTGGTTTTCATGTTTGAGAGTTTATTCATTCATATCTAATTCGTTGCGATATTTGTTTTTTGTTTTTTGTTCAAGTACCAAAAAGATACTCCCACCGTCGCCCTAACTAGTTTTAGTTCGTCCTGGACAGCAGTCGCCGCCGTACAAGAATCTGCTGTGTAGTGCAAGATGTGAAACATATTCAAACTAATTAGCTAACAATCATAATAGGTCTTACGGTTATTGTTTTAAAACAGAATTGTTTTTATTGTATATTTTTGTTTACACATTTGTTTTTTATTTTAGTTTGGATATGAGGTTTTTTTTTGGAACGACAATTTGTGGCTACATGGCCCCTAGCCCAGAAGGCGTAGCGAGCCCACACAACCAGGTTGGGTCCAGCCCAGAAGGCAATGACACCCTTCCCTTTACGCACGCGGGAGGAAACCTCTATCGCCCTAGACAAGACTCGAACATGAGACCTTGCCTAGGAGGGTAAAACCTCCATACCATTGGACGAAATGGCCATTGGTAGTTTGGATATGAGGTGTTTTTAGATATTTTTGAAGTGATAAAAATTCTCTATGTAAATTGCATGTGTTTGATAGATTAGTACAAAACTTCTTTACTACAAGAATTTGGTGGAATAGCGACGGAATTAAGGACGATCAACAGAATATCGCAAATTTCTGACATTAGTAGCGACACCTTTAGCGTCATGCCGTTGATAGAGGTCGCAAGACATGTCGTGACCTATTCTCAAGGTTAATCATGCCGCGTTAGATGTCGCAATGTTCGTCGCTATCTAGAGAGACATGTTTGATAGTCGCAATAGAAGTCGCGGGTTTACCACCTTCCTTGCTTTCATCGCAAAACATGTCGCTGAAATAACATCTTCTATATGTGTGTCGCAAAATACGTCGCTGGTTAGCTTCGTAGTTATATTATGTCTCAAAGTTAGTCACTTTTGTTTACATCTTAAGATAAAAAATGTGTCAAAATTTTACTTTTTTCGTTTATTGCTAGTAGTTGTTATTTTTGTCCTTGTCTTGGTTTTAACAATAAATCACCATATATTATACAAGCCTAAAAAATAAAAAATTTCTCCCCTGAAAAAACACTTTTCACTTTATTTGAAAACAAATGAAAAATCCCCAAATCATCACTCCCTATACGATCCCTAATTTCAGTCTCATGTATGAATCGAAAACCAATACCTCCATCTCAGGTCATCTAATTACGCTGCAGTTTATCGAAAATTAAGGTACCATCGCTATAGGAAAGTTATTTTAGCTGATTTTACCTTATCTATGATGTGATTTTAACTTGTTTATGATGTTTATTTCATAAGCACATAAAAGGAAGTTAAATGATGAATTTCAAAAATTAGTCTCGAGTAACGGTCATCAATAACCAATGCCAAATAACCTCTTCATAAGCATGTAATGTCAGTAAAATTTTAAACCATGGGTTAGTTTCTGCAGTAGGGCATTTACATGACCCTGCATAAGTGCAATACCAAAGTGGATTTTCTACTAATCTAAGTAATCACAAACAAAGATGTGAATACATTAGCGTATTAAAGCAATCAAAAGGACTATAGATTTAGAAAATCATCACAGTTAGACGTACTTTGGGAAATTCTTTAATAAGAACTACTGACCAAGTGATGGTCATATGCTCTCCACATTGATTCATTGGGATTTCAAAGTAATCTTATATATGCCACAGAAGGTCCTTTTTAGAAAAACATTTGCATCATAAGCTAATTAGTGATCTAATTTGATAGTACTCGCCTTTAAAACATGTCATAGTTATACAAACAACCTATGATTATTCTATAAACATAAGTTACAATAAGCAATCCCAAATACCTATCGCAATTTCCCTACATGCCTAAAAACTACAACTTAGGTTGTGTGTATACACCTCAAAAGTTTCGCCTAAGATACCACAACAACAAAAATGAAAACTTAGTCCTATAGGATAACTATCTCTAACATTGGAACAAATTTCGTTTTGACCTATGACACGACAACATACCTCATTTGCTTCACCGTGGAGTAGATCGCACAGTGCCCCAACTTCTGCATTGTACACATCCACACCACTGAAGTCTCTACCTTCTTGACTTGTACACATCAAACCAGCAACACAAACCAACATAAAATTATTTGTTCGACTTCAAATAGATTAATTTGACTTTTTACTATTAGCGATATTTTACTATTAGCGATATTGTTGTTGTAGCGATATTTTTAAATCATTCCCGCTAACACACACACACACGTCACCGTCACTCTCAAATTCCCAATTTCACACACACTCATTCTCTGTTAAATATCAATCAGGTATAAGTTCATTCTTATAACTAAATTCACAGTTACATTTCAGTTTTTAATCAATCATTACCTACCTAGGGCTTGCTATTCATTAACAACTGTGATCGATCAATCGATCCGGTATATATGCACGTGCGTGTTTGTTTAATTTCGACTTCTAGGGCTTATGATACGCGCACACGTATCGTTACGTTTCAGTTATTCACCAATCGATCAGTATGTGCTTATAGTTTCGACTTCTAGCTACGGCTTACGATCGCTTGCACGCGCACCATTCAGCTATTCATCAATCGTACTGTTAGGGTTTGTTATTAAGTAGTAACTGTGATTGTTATTGCGAAATTGTATGTGTTTACGACTTGTTATGTTTGAGTATTTGATCGATCGTTAGGCTAGCTAGGGTTTGTTTTTACACATTTTACTTGGACTAACTACTGATTGATTGTTAGGTGTTTGATATATTGTTACTAATTTGTGCTTCATTTTACGCACTAATTCAATTTCTAGGACTCCTCATCTCACACATATTGCACATTCTTAAGTATTTCATCTGTATGTTATCTTGTATAGTCGATTTATTTCGTTTATTGTCTAGCAACGATGTGATGACATTTCAGTTATACTTTTTGGTTTGATTGCTATAATTGTACATTTAGTTTGGTAAAAACCGAGCGTCTTTCACGATATTGTATTTGTGACGGTGTTCGTTCATATGATCATGCAGGTGTCATGTCCTCAAGATCATCGTTTGTGGTGGACACAAAGAACGCCATTGACGTTAGGGATGGGATACCGTTTCCACCAATGATTACAGGTAACTGCTTATTAATATATTGTATACATTTCTCCTTTTTACGAAATCCTAAGTCATGAGCCGGCCATATCAATTAATGAAATAATAAGACTTGATCATGCTGACTGGAAAAGTTACCTAATGTTTGTGATGTTATTTATGGTAGGATCCTACTACAGTAATGTTTACAATTTTGATTGATTTGTTGTATTTCAGTTATTGATTTTTTCATTATATAGTTTTGCTGTTTTGTATGTGTGATATAAAGCATTTGTTGGTTTAACTTGATGTGCCGCCTGTGCAATTTGTAGGAATTGAACGACTTACTTTTCATCCTGTTACCAGTAAAAAAAAACAATAAAAAGTAGTATATCATTAGTTGTTGAACAGAGGCGAGGTCAGATCCATCCCTAATTGTACTAATAAAGTGAAGAATAATAAGTATCTTGAATGTGGGAAGAAGGCATCATGCGTGTTGGTGTTACCAGGCAGACATTTGTGTGTTTGTAATGTCTGTGAATCCACTACCACCATTTGCCCTGCACTTCTACTAAATCTGCTGCTTTGCTTATTAACATGGCCACATAATATGATTCCTTCATTCATTAGTCTTCTTTTTTTTTACTACTTTTAGCTATAGACGACCTCTAGACATTTGTAATTACTAACTTGGTTTTACTTGTTAGAAGAAAAAAACTACTGTAATTTTTTTGTTTGAAAGTAGTGTGTAAATGACCCAAAACCCATGTTAAGTTAGGCTTGTGTAACTTTGATAAAAACCTTCTGATTCTTATTTGTGTGTGATGCTACATAATTTGTGGTGGACACAGAGAATGCCATTGACGTTGGGGATGGGATACCGTTTCCACCAATCATTACAGGTAACTACTTTTTAATACTCTATTATATGCATTTCCTTTTTTCATTATATTGTTTTGGTGTTTCGTATGTGTGATATAAAGCATTTGTTGGTTTAACTTGATTTATATTAAACGGTTGTGCCGCCTGTGCAATTTGTAGGAATTGAATTGACTTACTCTTCATCCTGTTACCAGTAAAAAAAAAACAATAAAAAGTAGTATATGGTTGTTGAACAGAGACGAGGTCAGATCCATCATATCCCTAAATGTACGTCTTAGAGAACAAGCACGTGCTAAGTGAAGCCTATTAGTGATTTCTTCAAATGAAACAGCTTAGAACATCATAGTAACTCTGCGCCTGTTCTAGCTGCTTTAGCTCTTCTACTAACTTAGCCATTGGGTCTTAGCCGGCGGCTGGAGCCAATGACTACTAATTGGTGTCATATGTTTAATTATGTACTTAGTTAATTGGTGTCATATGTGCATAAGGACAATGACTACTAATTGCTGTCATATGTGCACCAGAGAACTCCTTAGCCGGCGGTTTAGAGCCTGCAGACCCGTTTTCCTGCACAATAACCATTTTTCATCCGAAAATACAACTTCCATTCAATATATACTAGCTTCATCTTTGACCAAATATTTAATATCTTAAAACTTACTCTCATATAACTAGAGTTTTGGTCTTAACCCGTACATTATCAAAATGGGTCAAAACGAGTGAAATGGCACTATGCCAAACACCATTTAACGTTATAAAACATGACAAGAACTTTGGTTTACCACACCATTCTGAGTTTACATTTATACACACAAAAGTTTGGACATCTTAAGGCGTTTCTTGGTATGAGAGAGGGAAGGGAAGTTGCGCGTTATCCATGAGCTCCACCATAAGCTACTCTTCAACCTTCTTACCCTTAAGCTTGGGATCACTAGATACACCTATAAGAAAAACATGAGCAAAGTAAGGTAAGCAATAGATTAGTGAGATAACGTATACGATATATGAAAATAATATGGAAATTATACTAAGGATTACTTTGTTGGGACTTTTTCCCAGTTACTATAAATAATGCTCCTTCGTCCATTAAGGACGTCTAAGATTCTCTCGTTCATGATTTAGAGCCGGATGTCTCATTCATTTCAAAGTATATTTATAACCATCTTCATCATGTCGTCCAAAAAGGATGTTAAGTAACTAAATAAGCAACACTACGGATAATATCAAATCTCTAGGACCACATGGGTCAATACGGGGTATCTTGACCCGTTTACTCTATTTCGATCATACATTCATTCTACATAAAACTTTATATCTCATTTCATGTAAAGGTACCAACATAATCACGTAACATAAAGGAATTAGTTACGCACAATTCATAAGTACCATAAAAGGAAAATACACCTAGAAGTTACCAAAATTCTGTTTCTATTCAAGGCATACGTTACTCACCTTGCATCCGCTTAACTACTAACACGAGCATCCACAATCGTCCTTAGCCAACCCTTATAACCTAAGAACAAACAATTTATATGGGGCTTATTAGAACATGACTTAGCTTGTCATAAACAAGCTTAAAAGGAACTTGAGCTACAAGAGGGGGTGTTTGGTTCATGGCTTATGTAACCACACAAACACTCTTTCTAAAATTCAACACCATGAATTGATGTTATGGTATCCCAATATGGTATTCATCATATAACCAAGTTTCTATACAAAATTACAAGTGTTCTTGATGATTTTGTAAAAATCAAACTTCACATAAATCATGTAAAATTCTTCATGTTATGGTATCCCATTTATAACCTAATCTTGCCAAACATTAATGGGTGCGCAGGTAATATTGGCATCCCTGTGAGCCGAGTGACAAAACTGATTGATCCCGAAACAAGGCAGCGGGCATTGTTAATCGAGGTATCTATTTGTTGCATTTGCTAAATATCTGCTATTTTCACAAAATAAACTATTAAAGTGAGCTAGTTAGTAATCAGTTGGGCCCAATTTTCATTCAATACCTCTATGATAATCAGCTGTGCCCACTTTTCATGCTCATTTCCCATTGCAGATCGACTATACTCATGTTGAACAAAACGATGAAATGCCATCATTTCGTATCATCCCGTCCATCTTGCAGGTATGGCTTTTGTTACTTAATATCGTCTTCAGTAAAAATGTTACTGAAATTCATGGTAAAAATGAATGTGCTTTGCGATATCACTCTTTACTTGCTCGTGTTTTGTTGGGAAGGGAGTCTTTAATGCTTTTAAAGGAGACACTTTGAGAAATCGGAAGGGAAGGTTTTGAGTCACATAAGTTCACGGGCTGATTGTCTTTTTAGTTTAAAGAATGACTCAGCATAGCGCCTTTCATGAGTTTTTAAAGCTGTTTCGTGGATGTCTTCTTTGTACATCCTGATTTCAATCTTAATTCAATTTTACAAAATCAGTTAGCTCCATCTTTTAGCTCTTAATTTAAAACTAACGGTTCTTTCCATCATGGGCAGGAGGTGGAGCCTTACGATAGTGGCGTGCAGTATCTTGTGTTCTCTGTGCCGCGTTATTAGACACTTGCTTTTAGGGTATATTTACTTTAGTATATCTCAGTTCTTAACTATACGAGGGACAATCGAGTGCTTATAACGCAATTTTCTTTTTAGGTCCCGAATATTGAAATAGTCCGCAGATGGGAGACCTTTAACTGGGAGACCAAGAAGTATAGGGTAATAATCCCTTCCACTTTGCTTTACAGCTATCTTATTGAATAGGGGTAATAGTTTTGTAACTAAGGGGGGTTTATACTGATTTTGTAGATGATGTTTCAATAACGGGCTTTTCTATTTCTGGTTATATGTGATTATATAAAAAATCAGTTTTTGAACATATATTTTTTCAAAATACAATTTAGATATTTTACCTATTCTTTTAGCCTACTTTCAATTTACAAGAAGTCTTTGGTTTTTACAGATGGAATGTCTGCTGCTTTTTTTTTTTTTGAATAAATGCAAATGTTTCAAAAGGCTGGTATATCACTCATAGAAACTTTAAGCAGTACAAAGACATTCAAATACAGCTGATATCTTCTGATTTAGAGGTGGCAAAACCGGGTTGCTGGGCCAGTTTGGTTAACGTGTCAATGTGTCTGCGTCCAAAGGGTCACTCTAGAAACAACATTAAAGGAAGGGGTTCGGGTCAAAACAGATATGGGTCCGAAAAGGGTTGAAATTTATAATGGCGTATATAAAATCTGTAAGGGCCTCACTCTTGGCTGCACATTTATTTGTACGTTTTCTATATATACATGGATAATATGATATTAATGCGGTATCTATAACTTTTCAGGGTCACATATACTTTAAAGTCCCGGTTTCTTCCAAAGTGGGTTGTTCCTGAAGTTCCTACATAAAATCATGTCAAGGGTCATTTACCGCCACCTCCCTAAAGGCATCATTCTTCAAGTCTGTGAATCTGTTGGTTGTTAGTAAAACCTGACTATGTTTGAGGCAACTGTATATCCATAGTTTCAAAAGTGGTAAGTCATGCATATAATTGTTTGAATGGAATTGATACATATACATACTCTCCAAGCCTGTTCTTACATGACACATGTTACATATTAGATACGTACATAAAAGGTGCATATATATGGTTATGGTTACTACTTACTAGTTACTGCAATACATTACAAGCTACAAGAAAATAATAGATGGTGTTTTGAGATCGATCTTCTTCAACTCTTTCAATAAAAATACATGTTTCCACTTTTGTGTTTGTTACTACTGTACTAAGTACATAATTCTACATATATACAATCCTCAAACATTTGACCACTGTTCATCTACAGTGGTCAAGTGTTTGACTTGTTTATGTACATATATACAATCCTCAAACATTTGACCACTGTTCATCTACAGTGGTCAAGTGTTTGACTTGTTTATGTATAATTAAGGAAGGTGTCATTAAATTGGGAAAGAAAATGTCAAAAACGTTTTTGTTGGGCCCGCAGCACGTAATGGGCTTGAATTGTGTTTGGTCAATTTTAAATCTTAACAATAATCGATAATCATTCAAGTTTGTTTGCCAGGGTAATGTTCTATCTTTTTTTTATCATTCCAAACTGCTCTTGATTTATTATATTATGTGTTTACTATCAATCTATCCGTTCTAAGTTTTCGATCATACTTTTTTATTTATGTTTCTTATTGTGTGAGTCGTGTATGATCATTATTAACAAGGTTTCCCACGTTGCGGTATTATAATTTTATTATGATTTGAGGTGTCATAGTCTACAATTAATTGATGCTCTATGAATTTTGGCTCAGAAGAAAAGTCAAGACAAAGGGTAAAAAAATCAATTTGAAAACTGATTTAGGTGATTATGATCTTGGTGGCTTAAGAATCTTATTAATTTGTTAAGGGTGCTTTTGTTTGTGGATGGATTATCTTGTGTTAGTAATTTAGTATTAGCGATTCATAACATATACATGTGTTACTCATGCAAAGTTGCGCCATTCGCTTTTTCTTCGTGTTTTGTTAATTTTGATGAAGAATATTTTAAAAAGTTTGGATAGCTTATGTTTAGGTTGTGTAAAGTGTGAGAGTGTGATATGTTTTTCATTGCAGGGTAATTATTAGTTAATTGTCCAAGCCATAGATTTTTCAGATAACGATTCATTTGTTCCATTAATAATGGATGATGATGAAGTACATGTTCAACTATTTCGACATTTTAAGTTGGGTACAATGCAAATCGATGATGATTTTGTGCGTGTCCCAGAGGATCAGTTCTTGGCTCAACATCCGGTAAGTTAAATATGTTTGTATGGTGCCATATTGTAATAATACTTGCACAACTATTTGTTTAACTAGATAATCTCTGCCTTTGATAAAACTATTGTTTTGTATCAATATATAAACGTACATACGGAGTACTATAATTTATCAGTTTTTTCCTCCCTTGTTAACTACGCAACTAGTTACTACTTACTGATTACGTACCGCCTTGTGAGTGCTGGGACCTGTTTTTGTTTCTATAGCCAAAACAAAAGTTGACGAGGGAACTTCCCAATCAGTATTTTTATTCAAAATCAATGTACAACAGTTGTCTGAAACAGTGGGCACTTTGAAACATAAGATTGCTCGAGAGTTTCATGTGCCTGCAAACAAACAGAAACTCATAAGCGTTAAAGTCGGTGTTTTAAAGGACAACTTATCTCTTGCATATTACAATGTTGGTGGCGATGACCATATGCTTTTTCTCTTTGTAACAGAACCATAACTTGATTTTGTATCGTGAATCACCTATGATTTCGAACATCATCTTTCAATATTTTCATATCATAAATGAATGCTTCTAATAACTTTTGTTACAACAAATTCATAGAGTGTTCTCCACCCAAAACCTTCAATTTCACTTTTTTTGATCTTGTTAATTGGAGTCTCTCTATCTGTTAGATCGAATCGATTTAGTACCGAGATATTTATTTATTCATTTGTTCTTCGATCTCTAGTTTGTTTTTGGTTGTTAAGTTTTGAGTATGTTCAAAACTTATAGTTTATGTTGAGGGGTGGATCATGACCACTTCTCCATGTACTTAAACTCTTTTATCATTTTTTGTAATATATTCACCGGGTATATATAAACTCTTTACCTAAAAAATATTATTTCCGAGATATTAGTCGCAGTCTTATATATCTACCGAGAAATGTATATCATACACAGATATGGAGTTGGGGTCGAGGAAATATTAGGGTCGACAATATCGACCCTAACTGAGGCATGGGGACCACATTTATTCAACAAAACTGGTTAGTCAAACATCCACACATTTAGGGTCGACAATGTCGACCCTAATATTTTTTCATGACTTTATATATTTTCTAATATATAAAATGCATTTAAAATTATATATAAATATATAAAACAATTTATAAAAAAATTTAGGTTCGACAATGTCGACCCTAATTTTTTTACCAAAATTTAATCCCATTTTAATGAGCCCGCCAGTATTTAATATATCCCGCTAATACATTAGGGGTCACACTGTCGACCTAAATTTCTTTTTTTTTTAAATTTTATACAAAAATTTATATATTTTTATAAATTGAAATGATATCATATTACCTGTTATAGTCAAAAAAAATCTATTTAAAATAACCTTATTTTAACAAACACTACTACAAAAAGAAGAACATGCGACGGTAAAATGTAATTAAGTAAAGCGTACGAATTACATTACAGATCGATTAAACAAAGTCTTGACATACAATAAAACATACGAATTACATTGCAAATGACAAACTACTCCAAATCAAGTTTTTCCATTTCATTGAGAACTTCGTGAAGTAGTGCAGCCGAATTGAGTGTGTGTTGTTCCGGATGCATATGCATCTCCATTGTTGCCTTGAGTACACTTATCCTTCCACGCAATTGCTTGCACTCTGCGTTTCTTGAAGATCCGGGAGAATAGATTTGAGGTGTTGAAGGTCCCGAAGAATAGCTTGGAGGTGTTGAAGGTACTGAAGAATACCTTGAAGGTGTTGAAGGTCGTGCAGATGGAGCTCCAGGAGAACTCATTAAGTCACGAAGTCGGTCCTCTTTCCATAAAAAAATCCACATCCAAAATGTTTCGGAGGCTGTTAAATAGTAAAGAAATCAGTTCATAAAACAACTAACCATAATATATATTTATTACACATATAAAAAACATTTGATTGATCAACCGTTCATCAAATGCGTCTTTCCAATCAAAATATCCACATCCATAATTTTTTGTTCCTGGCTGTTACATAGTAATAAAATCATAATAAATGTATTTTTAACAACCAGATTATTTATATAATTACATAAATAAGAAACGTATGATTTTTACCTTTGAACGAGGACATGCATAATATTGTAAACCGAAGGTATCAGGCACGATGTTCTTAAGATTATATCTCCCTTTCCACAAGTACACCTAAAAGGATTGTATCGCTGCATCTGAGTTTGTATGGTTAAAGTGAGGATAAGTGGTTGGTTCTATACATTAGTTTGTGTGATGATAAGAGTGTGTAATGTGTTAGTGGTTGTGAGGATAAGAGTTAATGACATCTGCTTTTATGGTAAAGTACAAACATTAAAGCGTACGATTTTGTGAGGATAAGAGTTGAGTTATCCAGACTTGGCGGGTAACGGTACCATCTCGACTTCTCCGTTTAACATTTCATGTGTAACGATATCATCTCGACTCGTCCGTTTAATATCTCATGTGTAACGATATCGTATTGACTCATCCGTTTAACATTACATGTGTAACGGTACCATCTCGACTTATCCGTTTAACATTTCATGTGTAACGATACCATCTCGACTCATCCGTTTAACATTTCATGTGTAACGATATCATATCGACACATCCATTTAATTGTTGTCACAATACCATCTCGACTCATCCGTCTAATTTTCATTAAATCATTTTAATTTATTTAAATAATTTATAACTAATTTAAATCATTTTTATTGATTTTAATCATTTTTAATATTGATTTTAATAATTCATATACTATAATCAAAGCTCATTTGATATGTCGTCTATCAAAATGGGTTGGTAAGTTGGATCCCAACTTGGGTGGTAGTTGGGCTCCGCGCAAATTAAAAATTAAAATAAAAATTAATGGCCGCAAAAAACGTGAAAACTTTACTTTCAAATATATAACATATATCTATCTATTATTCAGATAAAAAATACACGCGTAAAGTTCTTCGCATGCGAACAAACCGGAGTTAATATTGCATGCTTTGATATAGCACGATTTTATAAAAAAATGTTGAATTTAATATAAATAGAAAAAAATAATTACAAAAATACATCGGCTTCTAACTATTTACGTTTTTTTATATAACACATACTATCCGAGTCATTCGACCAAAAAATAACCCACGGAAAGATTCTTGAATTGCGAACAAAACGAGCCCAATATTTGCAAAAAATCAAGTATTTAAACATGAGACCGAAAAAATAAACCCGCGCAAAATTAAAAAATAAAAAATAAAAAATAAAAATTAATGGCCCGCAACAATACGCGAAAAATTAACGCTCCGCAGCAACGCGCGGGTAATTTTGCTTGTTTATTTATAATTTATAAAAAACAATTAGGGTCGACATTGTCGACCCTAAAAATCCCCCCAAATTTTACCAAAAAAATTCACCAAAATTAAACAACCCGCCAAAAAGTTTTGTTATCCCGCTACAAGTTTAGGGTCGAATTGAGACCGCAAAAACTCGCTAAACAACAAAACTATGTAGCAGGTAAATATGTTTTTTATATAAAACGTTTAGGGTCGACAATGTCGACCCAAAAATTCAAAGATATGTCGACCCTAAACGTTTTCCATAATTCAGCTTATATCCATCTCTTTTTTTTCTAAGTGTTTAACAAAAAAAAAAAACACATTTCCAAATCGACCCAACACCTCCAAATCCCCTAAAACCCACCACAATTCGAGTTTGATTTTGTTAACTTTTCTTTAATTAATTTATGAAGGTATGATGTTTTTTTATAATTATTGTGTGCTAATTTGTATGTTTTGTTATAATTTTTTGTGTTAATTTGTTTTTTTTTTGTGTTTGTGATGAACTAGATGGAACCACCACCTTAGCAGCAGCAGGTAGCCACCACCACCGCCGCGGCAGTAGCAACCACCGCCGGCAGCAGTAGTACCACCACGCAACTGCCGTAGCCAATCCCCCCCCCCCCCCCCCCCCCCTTTTTTATTTCTTTTCACCTCCGTGACCCACCACCGTAGCAGCAGCAGCCACCACCGCAGCAGCAGCAGCCACCGCCGCCACAGCAGCAGCCACCGCCGCCACAGCAGCAGCCACCACAGTAGGGTTGGTTTTTGTTGTTTTAGTATAATTTTTTTTTTCATAATGTTGTTTTATATCATTGTAATAATATGCATTTCGTTGTTTAATTTGGGTTGTTTTTTGTTGTGTTTGTGTGTTGGTTAGCCCCGGGACAGCCGAGTCGAGTGGCGGGCAATTTTTCTATCTTCC
This sequence comes from Tanacetum coccineum, assembly GCA_026074375.1. Lineage (NCBI taxonomy): Eukaryota > Viridiplantae > Streptophyta > Magnoliopsida > Asterales > Asteraceae > Tanacetum > Tanacetum coccineum. The sequence goes on from BQNB010054901.1 coordinate 28,070, forward strand.
TCTTTTATTCTCTTCCTTTTTTTCGGCCGTGAACTAGGTATGTAATTAAATTAGTTGGATGCTTGCGTTTTTATTAATAGTATGAATTTGGTTAGTATGATATTGTGAATGGCGTTTAGTTAGTATGCGTGTGAATGACATTTGGTTAGTTTGATGATATTGTGAATGACATTTGGTTAGTATGATATTGTGAATGACGTTTAGTTAGTAAGCGTTTGAATATTGGTTAGTTTGTTATTTTGAATGGCGTTTAGTTAGTACGCGTGTGAATGATATTGTGAAAGGCGTTGTGAATATCATAATGCGAATATATATGTTGGTGATTAATATATGAGACGAAACATTCAAAGAGTGGGTTAGGATTGCCTTCCATAGTTGCACTAGGTAAACAAAACAGTTCATATTCATTTGGTTAGTATGACCTTTTTGATTCATAGTTTTGTTAATGACCTTTTGGTATAAAAAAATAAAAATCATTTATTTGAATATGTTTATTTTCAACCTCGCGGAATGGTACAATAAACAGGACAAAGTGGTGGTTGACAGAAATGTATATACGGTGGGGGAAAGGGTAAGGCCAATAATCGATAATCATTCAAGTTTGTTTGCCAGGGTAATGTTCTATCTTTTTTTTATCATTCCAAACTGCTCTTGATTTATTATATTATGTGTTTACTATCAATCTATCCGTTCTAAGTTTTCGATCATACTTTTTTATTTATGTTTCTTATTGTGTGAGTCGTGTATGATCATTATTAACAAGGTTTCCCACGTTGCGGTATTATAATTTTATTATGATTTGAGGTGTCATAGTCTACAATTAATTGATGCTCTATGAATTTTGGCTCAGAAGAAAAGTCAAGACAAAGAGTAAAAAAATCAATTTAAAGGTGTTTATATTGTTTATTTATAGCTCGTTATTAATTTATTTGATATTGTATAGAAAGTCGACAAAGAGTATTACGAGGACCTCATTGAAACGTGGAGGAAAAGGGCACTCAAATAAGAAGACTGGCCAATTTAAAACCACAGAAAACGAGCAAAGATATGTAAGTAATTTAACTCTTTACATGCTTTAATAACTTATTTTATTTGTTTTTAACCTTTTTTTTTCTTTCACAGTTGGATATGAAGGCCATGAAAGATAATATTAAAGCCGGCCTCATCCCATTCAAGACCGATCAAGAAATATTGGATGAAATCGTTCCGAGTGACAACCGCCAGAATATGTCGGGCATGGGCAGGAAGTTACCGGGTGGTGGCTCAACTTCTCGCAGGCGCGCAAATCGTGCATTTGGAGATATTATGACTCGGGATCAGATCACGCAGATGTTCAGGCAACAAGAGCAAGAGAAAGAGTTACACAGGAAGCAAGTTGAGGAGGCGCATGCACGGGCTTATTTGGCTTCGTTAAAGGCTGACGCGACGGACCAACGGGCTAATGTGGCGCAACAAAATTCTGAGGCAAATAATGCCGCCCTAGGTCAGTTTTTTATGCACTACAACTCACCAAATAGTGCTCGTCCATTTAACCCTCCTACTTTTAGTCTTGTACCCCCACCCTCACCCGGTCCTATGCCCCAACTCACCCCTAATTGGGCTTACTTACTCCAACCTCCCTTTCCCTTTAATCAACCACTCCAACCTTCTTATACCGGCCCACTCCAACCTCCCTTTACCGGCCCACTCCAACCACTCCAACCTCTTTATAACTGTGAGTGTCGAGTCCAATTGAGCTGAACGGATCTAAATTGTTCAGTTATTTCCTGGTGGGTGTATTTTTGTCCGTTCTATATTAAAGTGTTTTGTTAGGTCTGTTTTGATCTGCTTAATATCGTGTCATTAAAGTTTCAAATTTTTTTAATTTTTTTTTGTTTGTGTTTAGGATTTGCAATACAGTATTTTTTTTAAAAGAGTGTGTGTGGGAGAGGAGGAGGCCCGAGACAACATTACAGGTTGGTGATGATGACTCTGCGGACGAGGACGAGTAGGCGTTTTTCTGTAGTATCTTGTATGGGTAATAAATTATAGACTTGTTTAGTTTGTGAAATATGGATTAGTATTTTATCGTGGGCGTGAATTTTGTTGAATGGTCATTGTGACGTTTGTATATAGTAAAAGTGGGATTTGTTGAATTGTATTGTAACGTTTGGTAATTTATCGTATTGTGGTATTTGTGGTATTGTATCGTTTAGTGGATTTGTCTTTGTATCGTATTGTGGATTTGCCGTATTCGGGATTTGTTGTAATGTAGATTTGTTTCCCATATTTTGACCCAGGAACACTTTAGGGTCAGAATTTTGGATAGATTCTTAAGGTCAGAAATTGTCGACCCTAAAGTGCTTTGGGTCGACAAACTTTGTAGTTTTGGGTCGAAATTGTCGACCCTAAACGCTTATATTGTTGTAGTGTTTCTCCTTAAAATAGCTGTTCAAAAAAAAAACAAAATGATTCGTAGTTTTAAAACAGCCCAATTTTTACTTAAAATCGCTAGATGGTGGGTCATGGGATGATAGGAACATTGTTCAATATATTAAATGGGCGGTAGTATGGACTTATTAAGTGTAAATTCGATGAGCCCATTGTATTTTTAAACAAAGTTGACTGTTCTAAGGGTCAATATCTGTCATAAATACAGGAATAAACATTATCAAAATCAGGTGTGAGCACACTGAATTAGTTGAGAAAAGCTCATTGAGATATATGTAAAATAAAAACTTGAAAATGTTAGTGATATCATGAATTAAATTTGGCTAACCACAATTGTAGTCTCAAGAAAAAACTTTATATGTTACTCGATATCATGTTGTTGCACCAACGCTCTTTTCTCAAAGTTAAAAATAATTGTCTTATATATATGTTAGTGAAAATGTTTCAACTTTCATAACTTTTATACATTAAGTCCATGTTTATAAAACATTGCAAAACTAATCTATATTGTATGCACTTTGTGTTTAGGTGATGTAATTGAAACACTCAGATTTTTTTTAACACTAAACCTCTTACCGCCAATATGGACTCCGATCTATCAAAAAATAATCGTTTTTGAGAATTAGTCGGCTCGCACTGTCGAGTTAAATCCCAAATTACTTAAAAGAAGAATTAAAAGATAAGTTGCATGTTTAATCATGTTGATACATGTAGAATAGTTATGTTTATTCTATTGATACATGTAAAAATGTTTACAAAAACAAATTAGTTAAAAGAAAAGTTGCATGTTTAATCATATTGATACATGTAAAGAATATTACAAAAATAAAGCAAACGAAGATGCCACAAATGTTTTTTTTGGCACATCTCCATTGCTATATTAAACTTTAGAATGATAGTTCGACTTATAAAGGTTTCATCACTCTCAAGTTGTAATCGATGTGGGACAAGTTATTGAAGTGTTTACATAAAACAACATAGGAGTACAATTTCGCAAAGTAGATGAATAAATAGTCTGGAAAACAAATACAAAAGAACACTTTTAAATTTGCTTTGATTATCTTGTATATCAATGACGTATCCTCAAGCTTATAAATAACATTATTCTGTTGGATTAGTATTATATATCTATAGAAGACTCGTTGTTGTTCTAGGTTTGCACAGTGTTTACAAAAGGTTTAAATCCGGTGGAGAAACTTTGATCCGTACAAACTTTTTTGATGCCCAAACTCACCCTTCGTACGACCTATCCCAGACAATGAGCACATTTTCTAGTGGATTTGGAATTAAGCTCATAAACGTTTTCTTTAAAAGTATCTTCAAGCTTAGTCAGTTGAATTTCATTTGGGTTTGATTGGTTATAAATTTAGACTGACTTTATTCGATTCAGTTTCGATTTTCAATTCATGCGAACATTATTCGATTCCTAAACACCACTATTGCAACCATCTAAACACTAACCAGAAACTTCAACTTAATAAAGGAACCAACACATCGTAGTTTTTTTCTAATGCAAGTATCACCATATTAACAATTGATTTGTGCCTTTTCAACTTAATGGATGTAAACGTACATGTCATCGAGATAAACTCTCGCTTAAATCAATGGAGAAACATTTATCGTAACAAAAAAAAAAAAAAAAAAAAAAAAAAAAAAAAAAAAAAAAAAAAAAAAAAGAAAAAAAAAAAAAAAAAAAAAAAAAAAATAAAATAAAAAAAAAAAAAAAAAAAAAAAAACTCTTCTCGATGCCGACCTAACCTTTGGCTACGGACCTATCTAAACAATGTGAACCTATATCTAACGGCTTTTAGTCAGTAGTTGGAATTGAACTAATAAACCTATTTCTTTAAAAGTCATATTCAATAGTCACCGGCTAACCAGGAGGATGTGGACCATGTTACACTTGGTGATAAAACTATACAATACTACAAACATAATTTTTGGGGAACGGGTGCATTTAAAAAAAATCGAGTTTTTTTTAACAAAATTAACACTACGACACAAATATTTATATTCACTATTTTTATATGTTAGTGTAGCAACAACAATACAAAACTGATTTAGGTCTACGCTAACGCTAAGTTGCGACCACACAACGGAACAAATTACCACACATCCTAGCGTTGATCTCAACCTCGAAAATACTATATCACTCGTCAAACAGAAGTTGTTGGTGATTTTAGTGTCATCAACTATTTTAGGTAATTGCGATTTACTAGAGACCAATGAGATTTTATATTCGGCTCGGATACGAGTTAGAGAAGTGTGGAGTGCACACTCGTTGAGCTAATATGAACTCGACCATGACAGAAAATGCGAGGGTCAAGGGGCAGCGCCCCTTGCGAAGTCAAGGGGCAGAGCCCCTTGCTGGTGAAAGGTTTAGGAAGACCCACCAGTTTTTCCCGCCAAAACCCAACCAACATGTCTGTTGGTGAAAGGTTGTGACTGTTCGGTTTTAACCGACATTAACTGTCATTAGTTTCTGTTTATTAACAGAACATATCTGGTCTCATTGAACATACGAAAAGCATACAATTCCTCTCTTTTCTTGCTTTAATCTCTTGTGCCTAGAATTAAAGTGTTCTTCTTGAATTATCCCCTTAAAGATTTCGTGATACCCAGGCACATAAAGGGTCGAAATACTTTATACGGAAAGTGAATTCAACACGATTCAAGAACGATATCCAAGATTATCATCACCCACCCTCACTAAATTTCTAACAGAAGTGATACTAAAATGTCGATGTCTTGATTATAAAAACTGCGTAGCAAAAGGGGATTCTCTACTCTAGATTTTTACCAATATTAGACATCATCGTGCAGTTAGAAAAGGCTAAGTTCATCAACAAATGTATTTGTTTTCTAAATTTAGTCTCGTGCGACTGATAAAATGTGCGACTTCACTATAATTTTGACAAGTGTCCAAAGGGTCGGTATATATTTTTATGCGATTGATGTGACAATTTTTGCGACCATGAAGTTTTTTGTGCGACTATTTTGTCTTTATTTAAAAATACAAAAATATTCGAGATATTTTTGTCTTTTTAGAAAAGACAATACGGTCACACAAAATGTCACATCGGTTGCACATATGAGTTTGAAAAGTTATTTACTTATGTTATCTATCTCTTAATAAGTGTTATAGTTTCATATAGACGTGTTGATTGGGACTTTCAATATATTTTTGTAAATTGAAAAAAAAAAAGTTATCGTCGTTAAGTAACGACCGATCCCAAGCACTATTTTCGTAGATTTAAAAAAAATAAACAAACGGTCGTTACTTAACAGCTGTTAGTGGGGGAGGGGGTAACAGTGTCCGTTACTTAAAATTCAAGTAGTTTTCGTAATTTGACACATAGTGTGAGGGGGTCTTTTGTAAATACCGGAGGGGCTATTTCGTTTTTTAGTAAATACAGTTGAGTTGCGAAAAAAAAAACTGGACCGAGTCGGGTTGACCCGGCGCAATAATTGCACTCGGGTTGGGTCAGGTCGATCGATGCATTTTAATGCAACCCGGGATTTTAATGCAACGCCTACATCCATATAATTGTATAGAATTTTATATTATATTATATATTATAATATGGTGAATAATATAACTATATTTACCATCAACTTGTATTAAGCTTTATATATTTTATTAGTTTAAACAATGTATTGAATAACATGTGTCTTTCATTTTATTAGTTATTGATCTACTTGTGAATTATGATCCTATGTTTCTTTTATGTATAACATGATTTGTTAATTTCACTTCCATAAGTTGTCCCACATAGATACAACTTGTGAGTGATTAAATCTTTATAAGTCAAATTATGATTTTTAAGTTTAATCAAGGAAGAAAGTATGAAAAAAAAACGATTTGTTGCATATCCATTCCTTCATTTTTTTAACATTCTTTACATGTATAGATTTTTTTAAAAAAAAGTTAGTTATCAAATAGGAAAGGTTAAAATAAAAAGATAAATATTCATGAGAAGGATAAGAATGTTTTTTTTTAAGTTCTCGAAAAATTTCAAAAACATTTTACTAGATCGGGCATGTTTGTGCATAAAACTATTGTAAAGAAAGTTTTTCTAATTTTGGGTTTTTATACGTTTTTTAATGTACAAAAAACGAAATTTTGATGAACAAAATTACATTCAATCGTTTTTTTTTGCATTAAAAATTCGTTTTTTACCCAACTTCTTTTGACTTTTGTATCAAAATTCTATTGCGTATCAAACTATAACATGTTGAAAATTTTGTGCATGCAAATTTTTTTTACATCAAAATTTTGTTTTTTGTGCATTCTAAAAACGTGTATAAACTCAAAATTTAGAAAACTTCTTTCACAACTTTTTTATGCACCAAAATAGTCGATTTTGTTGATTTTTTAGAATTTTTCAAAAACTTTTATAAAAAAAATTTTTATCTTTCTCACGCATATTTGTCTTTTTATTTTATATTTACCCTACCAAATATATCTTTTAAAGTTAGTTTAATCAAACAAATATCATGCAAAATTCATACCAATATGTAAGCATATCTTTTCATGTAAAGTTGAAAAGAGGCATTTCTAAAAAATGGTAATTAGTTAAAAAAAATGGTTCACCAAGTAATCATATATTTTGTTTTTTTTTTCAAATTTAGTAATGTGCGACTCATAAAATATGCAACTCCACTACAATTTTGACAAGTGTCCAAGAGATAGGTAGATGTCTTTGTGCGACCGATGTGACATTTTGTGCGATCGTATTGTCTTTTCCAAAAAGGCAAAAATTTCTCGAATATTTTTGTCTTTTTCGAAATAAACAAAATGATCGCGCACCAAATTTCATGGTGGCACATTTTATATTCATGCTCTTTCAACAATTTCATATCATAAATGAATGCTTCTAATAACTTATGTTTACAAAAGATAACTGATATTCTCTCCACCCAAAACCTTCAATTTCAATTATTTGATCCTGTTAATGGAGAAAACATGATAGATGCAATCGATTTAGTATAAATATCAGTTGCATTCGTATTTATCTATCGAGAAATGCTATATCCTCCTAAATTTATACTTCTATACAAAAGCACAAACTTTTTACATACTCCCTTAGGTTGGATGAGTGGAATATATGACTCACGGGCCAAGAACCAACTCTACACAACGAATGCCACGCGTGGAGTTAATTGTTTTGGTATAGCGATAGGCTAATTTGATTCTCAACATCGGATGAGTATATAACTTTGTTATATGTTTTTTATTGGTTTGTAGTGCGGGGGTATTTAGTGGGGGTAATATTTTGTATAACGTAATATTTTAATGAAATAATTAAGTTAGTGGTGATCACAACGTTAAATATAAGTGTGAGTAGTTTGAAGTAGAGAAGAAAAAAACTAATGTGACGCTGAGATGGATAGTGAGTTTAGGTATATCACTCCATCCAATCTTAAATGATGATCATGTAAAATAAGGAAGATAAATCCTTCCACTTATCTAGATTTTATTTGAATGAGCCTCTAGAGGACTATAATTTAAGGTCCATGAGCCCATTGGATTTTAAAGTCCACTTATGAGCTGATTCTACTCGTGACTTGTACAAACTGCTTAAGCCCATGATATATGTAAACAAAGTAGGGGTGTTTATCGGTTCAATTATCGGGTTCGGTTTATAACCAACATGGTCTACAAAGAAGTGCTACACAATTTATTATCACATCTACATTTATAAGTATATCGCATTAGTAGAATAAATGATTGAAGATGTTTATTTTTTTTTTCAATTTTTTGACTATTGTGTTTCATATAACGTGTGTTTGATTAGTACCAAGTGTATACTTTACGTTTGTTTATCGAGATGTAGTTTTTTCTAACTTATAACTTCGTAATACGCAATTCACTTGTTTATCGGATATATGTATGATTCTATAATAGATATTAAATCTGGACAAGAAAATAAGAAAATGTGGCAAGTATTTTATTTATATAAAATATTTAATCCACTTGACTACTTGTTAAGACATCAATCAATCGAGTGTATATGGAAAATGTCTCGAGTGCATTTAGCTTTGGCCTTGGCTTTCAAGACAAGTTATTGATCTACTTGTGAAGTGTGATCCTATGTTTCCTTTATGTATTATGTATGACATGATTTGTTAATTTCAGTTCAATAGCTTGTCCCACATCGATTAAACTTGAGAGTGATGAAATCTTTATAAGTATAACTATCATTTTAGAGTGTAATGAATCAATGACTATGTATCAAAAACCATTTGTTACATCTTTGTTTTCTTCTTTTTGTGACATTCTTTACATGAATCAATATGATTAAACATGCAACTAATCTTTTGATTTTTAATATCTTTTACATGTAGCAACATAATCAAACATACAACTTATCTTTTAACTTTTATTTTCTTTAAGGGGATCTGACTCGACATTGCGAGTCGACTAATTATAAGGTGATTATCTTTTTGGATACATCGAAGTCAGCGTAGGTGGACCTCCGTAGCCATAAGGAGTAGTTTTCACTCCATTGGATTCAAACACAAATATATTTGTTTGGGACAACCACATATATATTCACTAAAATTTCATATTTCCTCATAATATGCTTAAACATCATTGTGCATTATGTACAAAATATATAAGATATTCGAATATCAAATTTTATTAAGTATATATGCAATTTGTATGTTTTTAATGTAAAGTTGTTGAATGCGTATTAACTTACTGAAAAAAGGTTAACCCCGTTTTTTTTAAAGAAATGAGCAAATAACCAATATTCGTATGACTTGACATATTTAAGTTTTTAATAATTTAACATTTAGATATTTCGTTTTAATGCAACGCAGAAGCTCGATGCCACCCAACATGCCTCACATAAACATAAATATATCTCACGAAAGCAATATCACAACTCAAAACACAATCAACTTCACAAGTCACTCGATGCATAGACCAAGTTTTTTGGTTTTTCTCACCATAAACGCGTGTGGGGGAGTGGAGTTTCAATTCTTAAGCACGACGTGACGAAACCTTCACCAAGACGTGGGTGAGGCCGTGAGTGCTATTAGGCTAATTAATAACTTTTATAAGAGTTAAAAGGCTTCTTTGTCAAAATGAAATCACCATTTATAAATAATAGAATTAGATTTTGTTTAAAATGAAATAATTACTCCCTCCGTCCCATATTAAGTGTCCATTTTTGACTTTTGAAAGTCTTTTTTCTTCAACTTTTACCTTATTTATTTCTTCTTATGTTATATGATACTCAATGCAAAATATATGAATGGATAAAGTTTTGAATGTATTTTTCATTGGTATAATTTTCAGTAAACATTATATAACATAAAGAAAAATATTTACGGTCAAATTTTATAAAAAAAGAATTCAAAAAGTAAAAAATGGACACTTAATATGGGATGGAGGGAGTACTAGATTGTTGTGTACAACAAAATCCAGCGAAAGGCTTAAAGGCATTTTTTGAATGTTTTTTTTTAACAACAGAATTTTATTAAACAAGCTACTAGCAAGGCGCTAGAAATCAAAGATTACAAAATCAAATCTAGATGTAAAACAAAAACTACAAACTAGATTCTTCCCGAAACTTTAACTGTGAGGCCTGCAAAAAGGATGAAAAAACTCTTGCCAATTACATGCAAGAGAAAAATCCCCACCCACGGAGGCCGTGCCACCGGTTTAATGAAACAACAATAACATTATCATATTTGTAACTTTTTCTTTCTTTCGAATCATTAACTATCAAAATAACTAAAGGGCTTTGGCTCAGTTAATAGTAACTTAATACCTATCTTCGAAAAATCTATGGATTCACTTGAGAGATTTTGTGGAAAAAAGTTACGGGTTCAAGTCTCGGCTCTGCTCTGCTGAAACACACCTGATCTGTTAGACTTTGATATATTGCACCATTAACTCCTCCTTCTATGCGTCGTCTCCCCGCGTCAAAAATATGGGACGGTAGGTCCAGGCTTATGTAGCTTAGAGTTCGAATGGTAGAGTTGTTATGACGGTAGAACGGTTGAAGATTGATTGGAGCTCAGACCGAAACACAAGTAACTGAAGGACAAAAAGTGGGAGATCCGGATCCGGGGCACAACCAACAAAACTAGGTTGTGGCCTGTACGTTGAAGTTCTCCTTCACAAGTGGTGGTTGATATGCTTCTACGGTCATGTGTCTACCACGACACCACCCGTCTTGTCCACCATTCGGAATTACAACTCAAGACCTTGATCAATCATCATAGACATCACTGGACCAAGTAACGAAGGTTTTCGGCGACTTGACACCGGTACGTTAAGGCATAATGGGGCTTGGAGTTCCGCTGGGACACGGTTAACAATTAAAGTTCATGGTCCCATCGTGACGACTGGAGCTTAATACGTGAATGAATATGTAGTAGACGGACCATAATATAGGAAACCGAAAGTTATATGATGCTCCTGTAGTACGCAATAGCCGATGGTCAAAAACCTTAAGGAGTTACAAAATAGGAGGTTTAGAGTACCAAAACTTTGTGTTAAAGGTTAGAATTAATGTTTGTTGGGGCTAACATATAAAGATTGAATGTCAAGCGAAGTCAGCGGTTGATAAGAGTTATGTAGTCTAGTTGGTTGCTCAATATTGACGTCTGCACAATCAGAAGTTGATACGTAACGTGCTGGTGACGGAACTTAAAAATCCATCCTTAACTAATAAGTTAATAACATGTGCATATACAGCGTATATATTAACAAACGACAAAAATGTTGATGCCATCCTATGTTGTGCATGGTAGTAAATGACATTTATAAAGTAAAATTCGAGAACTTACAGACATGTCGTTGATATAATTACCGAAAGAAAT
>BQNB010054902.1:0-24484 GCA_026074375.1 Tanacetum coccineum
TTCTATGTTATCATTTATGACTTTATGCCTTTATTATGCTTTGATATGACACCATGATTATGACGTTTCGGCCTACTCTCCGGAGCGGGTTTGGGTCGTTACACCCGCGCTCCGCTACGGGACGTGATACTAACGATGTGAAGGACCGATTAGCCAAATGGCTATTTTTATAAATTGCATAAAAAAAATTAACGGTCGTTAAACTAAACAAACGGTCGTTACTTAACAACCGTTAGTGAGAGACGGGGTATTTTGTAATTTTTTTAAAGTTAGGGTAAGTTTCGTAATTTGCACATAGTATGGGGGTATTTTGTAAAATTAACATGGGCCGAAAATGGGCCGAAAAAATGGGCCGACTTAATGGGCCGAGTTGATGGGTCAAACGGGCCGGTTAATGGGCCGGGTTGTGGACTGGGTCATGGGCCCCCGACGGGTCGGGTCAGGTACCCGCGTTAGCAGGAATTGTTTATATTGATAATGTTAGAAAAGAAAATGGATGGCTGGTCCATCCATCTATGGCATTTTGATTTAATTTTTATTTGAGATATGAATTTGTTCAGATTCATTTATGGCAATTTAATTTAATGTTTATTTTTATTTTCAGATATGGATTTGTTTAGATTCTTAATGGTCATACTTTTTTAATTTTTTGCAATTGAAAATTATGAGGTATATTGGTTGAAGACCAATTTGATCGAAAAATCAAATGGGTTGTTAATGATTAGAAGTTATTACTGAAATAAATTGATGGAAACCCCAATATACATTCAGGGATAAATTTGTCATTTACAATTATTAATATGGTTTACTCGTTTCCCGGAGCTTTGACTTTCCACGTTTTTAGTTAAATAACTTTTTCTAAAAAGTATAATCTATCCAAACAGGAAGAAAAAAAGAAACAGCCCTTTACTTTGTTTCTTGCTTAAATTAGTTTATGTTTATCTTCTTTTTTATTCTGATTTCACCTTTGCCTTATTTCATAGGAATACGAACCTACCATGGTTGCAAACTCACCAAATTGGGAAAGTCTGCCACGCCAATACACGGGTATGACTGCAAACTAACCAAAGTGGGAAGGTTTGCCTCGCCAAGACAGGTCTAATTCGCCCATTATCCAGTAGGCTTTTTAATTTCATAAAATGGATGCACAAAAAGATCGCCATTGTCGGTGTCTCCTCAACTTTTCAATAACAGATTTATCAGCTTAATGGCATTTAATCTGCATACGCAACCGCCAATTCACTAACAACCGGTGTCATATGATATCTACAGTTCTTCCTCATCATATGGAATTCCAAGGTTTATCATGAACAATATCAGCATCATTATGGGTTATAGATCACAGAAGTTTTGTATGTTTTAGACATATTTGGTGTGTGTGTTTTAAGCGGTGTGATGATAGAGAGAGAGAGATGTGGATCTTTAGTTTATGTTTATCCAGTTACACTTTTTCTATAAACTGATCAAAGCATATATATATATAAATATATATATATATATCATATTTTTATATAATCATATATATATATATATATATATATATATATATATATATATATATATATATATATAGTAGGGATCCAGTGAGAAGTAAATTAAAATAAGAAGTGGTGAGAAGTGACTAAAACCACACATTTGAGATGCAACAACTTGCATTAGATGCATTTTTACTCATTTAGATGCACCATTTTGAGTTTTGAACGTTAATTTGATGCGTAGATGGTGCAAATTAATTTTCATGATTTTGGCACGTGCAGAGGAACAAATGATCCAGCGGAAGTAACGGCTAGGGCATGGACAATAACAGATCCGGAGGTAGACCTTCTACTAAAGTGGAGTCACCACCATATACTGAAAAAGAAGGTAGCAGCTACAGAATCCAGTTGATAACAAGAAGTCTCACTTTACTCGGCTGGGAGTTCTACTTTCTACAAATCGAGATAAGACCTCTTCTACTTGCTTTTCTCCCGTATAGCTTCACGTCCTCCTTCCTTTTGTATGGTACTAAACGGGAAAAGTGGATGCCAGATATTGAGGAGTTTCTTCCTTAAGATAGGAAGCTGTAATCCAAGCTATCTTGGAGTTTTCTTTTTGAAAAAAAGAAAAAGTGTCCCCCGCGAAAGTAAAAAAGGAAGAGCCTAAAATCATGCCCTTTTTCGAACAAGAGAAAAAACAAAATGCATCTAGTATACGTAGATGCATCTAATTAAAAGCTAGAAAACACATTATGATGCGTTATAATGCATCTAAGATTATAGGGATGCATCTAATTTAAGTCAGTGCATCTCGGATATGCGGTTATAGGTACTTCTTATCTTTCTTATTTTAAGAAAACTTCTTATTTGATCATAACTATCTCTCTCTCTCTCTCTCTATATATATATATATATATATATATATATATATATATATATATATATATATATATATATATATGTATGTATGTGTGTGTGTGTGTGTGTGTCTGTGTGTGTGTGTGTATATATATATGACTTCCTTGTATCTATTTTGACAAAAATAGTTATGACTTGTCAATTTACTACATTTTAGTTTTGTTTTGTGGATATTCATAAATTTTAATAATGTATTAAAAAGGTTCCAACTGGAGATCGATAAATTTTGTTTGGTAATGATATTTATAATATAAAATCTCGGTTTTTGTTATATGAAAATGAAATCTTGCTAAAAAAAGTTATATGAGAATGAAACCATTTCATGAATTTATTTTCTTTACACTTTGTTTGGTTAAATGTAAAAGAAATTTCATTTAAAGCTTTAATATTAATGTACCAAAAGATTTGCGCATTTACTTTAGTTTTGGTTTCGCCACTAATTACAATATATTAGTGATGGTATCGATATAAGTTAATATTCTAATATATACTGTAATATTTACACATGTTATGCGTTAATATCATTGATTTAACCTTACTTTTGTTTATAAAATCTTAGCTTTGAGGCATTAGAATGAGAAAAGGTTTATTTTCATTTGCTACAAAAAATAATACAGCCGATTAGCTATAATCATACACGAATATTTTGAAGACATGTTTAGTGAAACATATCTTGTTATCCTCTTACCAAAATAATTATGGAAATGCTAATTAGGCTTATTGGTTGTCGTAGCACATGCTCCCTAATTCACTGCTATTGATGATACACCCATACACCTTACAATTTTTTACATTTGATCTAGTTACATACATAACTCCATATGTTGTACGTATCTACGCACGTAGTTGCCTTATTATATATAGAGAAATGCTAACAACAGCCCTAAGGGTTGTCGTTAAGCAAATAAATTTTATTACAATACAAACTATGAATGATTTTGATTGGATGATAATCCCGAAAAAAGTGAAAACAATCCCGGAATTAGTGAATATACCATTGATACTTGATTTTGATTGGTTGAATGTTATTTTTATCAACAATTGTAATAAAATAAATACTCTTAACCACAGCCCGTAAGGTTGTCGTTAGCAAAACCTATATATGTATTTTACATTTGTTGTACTCCTTGCTCTCTCTCAAACTAAACAGTAACCCCAAAAAACTATATTTGTTTAATGCTAATCTACAGTGTTATTGATTAAAATAAGGCCAAAACACATATTAGTACCTTGAACTTGTCAAAGTGAATAATCTAGTACCATAAACTTTTAAGGGTGCATAATGATACTCTGAACTTGACAAAATAGAATTTCTACTACCATATACTAATAAACTCAACAATTAATTATTTTTTTCTTTCTATAAATCATTTTAGTAAAGTATTTTGTAATAAATAATTTATAGTAAACTTTTAACTAGACAATTTTTTTTCCTAATGTACATGTAGCATTGATTTATAAAATATTCCTAACGGGCTACTTTTAATATATCTTCGTATAATATAATTACATGTTTGTTTCAAATAATTTTTAGATCAACTTATAACTAACTATATATGAATTTTGTAAATTCCAATTTAAATATGCATATAAAGAACTAAATAGTCAAATTGTTATTGTTTCAAAATTATTTGAAACGAACGCTTCAGTATATAATATGAAAATTTATGTATGAAACAATACTTTATAGAAAGTGAATTAACGCACTACTTTTGATACATAGATATTTGTATTATATACTTAAATTTGCGTTTCAAATAATTTCAAGACAACAACAATTTGACTATTTATTTTTTCATATGCTTATATAAATTGAAAATTACAAAACACCTATATGGTTAGTTATAAGTTGATATAAAAATTATTTGAAACAAACATTTAATAATATAATAGAAAATATATTAGAAGTGACGTGCTAGAAATATTTTAAAAATCAATGCTACATATACATTCTTTTTATTCTAAATAAATAATTAAATTACTATATTAATTTTTAAAAGATAAAAATAATTAAATTTTAGGGAAAAAATATATTTGCCTAGCGAAAAGTAATTTTACTATAAAATATTTATTACAAAATATTATACTAAAATGATTTTTATTAAGAAAAAAATAATTAATTGTTGAGTTTATTAGTATAGGGTAGTAGAAATTCCATTTTGTCAAGTTCAGGATACCATTCTACACCTTTAAAAGTTCAGGGTACTAGATGATCCACTTCGCTAAGTTCAGGACACTAATATGTGTTTTAGCCTTAAAATAATCATTCCCACTCTTCTCTAACAGCCTTCATCTACAGTAGCATAACATTAAAAAAAGAACAGTAACCCCAAAAAATTATTTGTTTAATGCTAATCTACAGTGTCATAATTTAATATATTAATCCAATGAACACTAACATATTAGGGTCCGTTTTGGTTTGTAGATATGTTTAAGATTAGGATTTGAATTTGGATTATGATTTGGATTTTGGGTTATGATTTGGATTTGATGTAAGAGAAAGAAATAATATTTAAAGCTATTTTTAAATTATAAAAACAAAAATTAATATATTAAAAAAGAGATGAAAATATTTTATACATTAAGTAGATGATGGTAAATATTTTATATAATAAAAGAATTACATCATTTCGGAGTTTTCCATCAAATTGAATCATATGAATTTAAAAATTAGACCAATCATAACGCTTGATTTTGCCACGTAGGCAAAATCGTGTGATCTGATTGGTCAATAAAAAGTCAAAATTAAATCGATTTGGTCAAAATTAAAAAATTGTGGTGGAGAAATATGACGAGAAAAAAAACACATAAAAATATATGTGTCAAATTTGTGAAGAAAAAAACTTGAAAAAAGTGGAGGTAATTAATAAAAATTTAGTGATTTTTAATTTTAAATAAATTATATGGAGTTAAGTGTAAATTTATAAATTTACATGTTTTATTATAACTTTAAAAAATAAACAAATAACCCCTTAAACTTTATACCCGTAGACTTTATATTTTAAAATATTACAAACGTAAACAATTTTTTACTTCCAAACAAAGATTTAACAGTATCTAATCACATCCCAAATCTACCCGAAGACTTTTTGATGGATTTTTCATTGTCGGTCTGAAATTATGTTGTACAACCAAATAGAAAAACACCGAAGCACATAAAATATCATAAATTAATAAAAAGGGTTTTCTAGCTATTCATTGATGTGTTTGGAAGAATTGCATTTTTTTTCTTTTTGTTTAATACGTACTAAAATTCTAACATTTAAATTTCTCAAAAAGTCTTTATTCCATTGACATGTATGTATGCCTATAAATCATATATAACAATCTAGGCTACTTTTATATCTTAAAAAAGTGTTGGTGACGGAAAAATGGGTAAAACTCTTTTTATATTTGTATATGTATTAAAGATATACAATAGGTAAATCTTTGTTTGACCAAAACATATTGTATGTACGAAACATAATACTTATTTGAGTTTTTTAGCTTTCTATATTCTATAAATATTGACGATTTTGATAACTCAACTTGATGCTTTTAAATTCGATTGCGAAGCTAAATTTTTACATGTTTTAACACAAAGTGTGACCATTAATCTTAAGTATAGCTGACTCAATAATGCAACTAGAATCATAAAACATATACAATATCAACTGCATACCCAACGGTAAGATAACCAGCCTTCCAAAGTGGAGGTCAATGGTTCGAATATAACGAGGAGAAAACTAATCCCCTTGTGGCCTCGAAGGTTCACATGAGCCGACTTCGGGCTACCTAAAAGAGTAGTTTTGTAGAGATTAGTCGGCTCACAATGTCGAGTTAGTTAACAGGTAAATCAAAAGAAAAAAAAATTAGTAATTATCCTCAAGCTCATATAATATATATAAGATATGAATCTATTCTCTTCATATGATTTCGATAATACTCTATAACATAACTTATAAAACAAAATAAAAATAAAAATCATACATGTATTTAAAAAAACATAATGTCTAAACCCCGTGCGTGCACGGGCATTAAAACTAGTTTGATTGATGATAACTACCTTCTATGTATAATCACATTTGAAGTTACTTGAAGTGACTTGATGGATTACTTTAATCATCCATTGTCTATCCTAAACTAATTCCTTGACTAACTTTAATTTAATGGATAACGGTCCAAGATGTCTATTAGATAACGTTAAACAATCTAACAATAGACTTAATATATTGACAAAGCAGTTAGCAGTACCTTCTTCTACAACTAACATAAGCTGGGTTGTTTTTTGTCCGCCATGACGTGGTTTCTTCTTCTCACGCGACCTCATCTGAGGCATTTGGTAGTCCAACTACTACCCTTTTAGCCGAAATGGTTAATGGCCTAGAAAGACAAACGTCGGATGAAAAACTTGTGCTTTTGGATGATGATGGGAAGTCGTTAAAATAGGTCAATTATATCGTTAATGCGGATAGTGATAGTGAAGCGGAAGAGGTGTTCGATGAAACTGCAAGTTTTATGGCATCAACGAGTTACAAGGTTAACAAAAGAGTAACGAATTTTGGAAAATACTATTGTCACCCATAAAACCGGCTATGACTTGTCGAAATAGGTAATATTACCTGTTGGGTTCCACCTCAGCTAATTGGGCCTACTTTTTTTCCCTTTTTCATGTATGACCCATATCAGTGTTTTAAAATTCCTGTATGACCCATATCATTTTCACGTACTTTAATGAAAACACAAACACAAAACAATCTAAAAATACACATTTAATAAAAACGAAAACACAAACAGACCTAAACTTAGAAATTTGATTTTACAGGTTCCACTGCAAATACAAGTCATTACTAAAGTAAAATTAGGTTTGATCAGCTAATACAAGCCAGAGTGCCCAAAAATTAACTTAAGAGGTTATCAGAATATTGTTTTAAGATAAGTACTAAATGAAATTAAACAAAATGATGAAATCTTTTCATCAACTTTAACTGCAAACTTTTCTTTTCCCTTTTGCCTTGTCTGCATAACTTTCAGGTTTCCTCACTCCAAATTTTTTGACAATATTATTCCATGTTTGAACATTTGCTAGTCCAAGCATGCATCCCTTGATTGGAATAGGGCTTTTGAAGATGACTGTTGGAGTTGGATGCTTTGTCCTTTGTACATTTTTACCTTTAGACTTTGAAAAGAAAGATTCTTCAATGTCCTCGTCTGTGGTATCCTCGTCTGTGGTATCCTCAGTTGTGGCATCCTCGTCTAGCATCTTCGTACCATTTGAGCAATTCTTTTTATGGCTCCTCCCTAGACACAATTACTTTTGATGGCCCCTCCCTAGACACAATATCATCTAAGCTGCTGCTTAGCTCCAAGATGGTGCTTTTTAAAGAGATGTTGCTGTCAGACTCCTCCCGACACACCATTGCTTTTAATGGCCTCTTGGTAGACACAATATCATCTGAGCTGCTGCTTACCTCTAAGTTAGTGCTTTTTAAAGAGGTGTCGCTGTCAGAACTAAGCACAATGATTTCTGCAATAACAAATTAATAAATAGTTACTAAATAAGTGACAGTAAAGCATGCAATAATTCCATCAAAAATAGAATGATATGAGTAAAATGTGAAAATAATATAAAAGAATAGTGATGAAAAAAATGTAAGGAACAAGGTTAACTACAAAAGATAACTACACAACATTAACTACACAAGATAGCTTTGCTCAAGTGTTGATACTATGAAGAAATATGGGCAGATTTGAAAAAAATAATCAAAATGGTGGATTTGAACAACACCCATGTGTATCCCTAATCCTAATCCTAATGCTCAATTGCTCAATTGGAGTTCACATAAGCTATAATGCATAACTTATGAATAACTAAGCATTACAAAACCTAGTGTATCAATTCATTACCTGCCTAAGCTCTTAGTTTATTAATCCATAAAAAACCTTATCAATAAAACCTTATGGCTAAAGCCAAAAGCTATAATGCAGCCGTGGTACCTTTTGCGTAGTAAGCAATCACAAACACCCTAAAACTTTTTATTTACTAATCATATTTCTAATAAGGCCGTTCCCCCCCCCCCCCCCCTATTCACATCAATCACAAAGAACAAATAAGCATATTGGATAAGCAATCGAAAGCACCCTTAATAGTTAATACTGAGATATAAGCATTTAGGATAAGCAATTGAAAACACCATTTTTACTAAGCTTTTATCACTTTTAAAAAACCATTCATAAAACTGTGTGTTAAACAAATGGCATACCTTTAACTTTACTAATAACAAATGACTTACCTTTACCTCTAGCCATTGTGAATATGAACTGAATTTTGGGTTAAGGAAACGATTAATTAGGGTTTATGTTAACTGATGAAATGAAATTAGGGAAATGATATTTGGTTAAGGGGTGGGTCGAGGTAGGTATAACATTTAATATGATAATTAAAAAAATTATATAAAAAATATGACTAGAAGCGTGTGTACAAATTATCACTTATACGCCCGTAACCCATTGCAAATGGGAAGATATTGTGGTAATGAATATAAATACCAGAGCACATGGTACAATGGTAGTTTTTTAAAGTCATTACCTATATGGAAATTTTATTAAAGCACAATACATGTCCTATTTAGGACTTAACCCTAACTTACCTACAAAATATATATTTAACATAATGTTTTTTTTAATTACCTTTTACCTAAAATAAATTTCAGATTGCTTTTCAGAGTCAAACGGTTCGACTATGACTTTAAATATATTGTGTGTGTGTTATATAACACCTTATAAGCAAAATATAAGAATAATTGATTTTTAAGTATGCTTTTATAGTATATATTTACTTCAAGTAATTATATATACACACAGACTATTTAAGGTTTTAAAGTTGAACGAAGTTATTAACACTAGAAAAATTAAACTAACACATATTTTAAAGACAACAAAAGGTAAATATTTTAATATATTTATACAAGCAATGTGAGAAGGAAAATTCTGAAGTCACGTCAATGACTTAAGGATCCTAAGTCATTCAAGAGGTAGGTTATTAATATCTCCTAAAGTGCGAGTAATACCCTTCCTAACTTTCTGAGTTTTTATTTTTTATTTTTTTATACAATTATTTTTTATAAAACTTTGAAACTGAAAATGCGGAACAAAAATTATAAAGTTTGATACGTCAAAAGTCTGAAACTGTTAAAAAATACGAAACAAAAACTGAAAAAAACTGTGTTGTATTGTAAACAGTGAGTCAAAAAGGGAATAGAAGTGATAAAATCTGATACGCTAATGGTTAGGATATTATCATAGTTTATTATGTTTAAGATATGTCTTTGTGTTAGGAAAGTCATTGTTTAGGAATGTCTTCGCATTCAATGCGTTTGACTATTTGTATAGGAAAGTCAGATATAGCCATAATAGGCCTCTGGTCCATTTAAGACAGTATAAATACCTTGTAAATCTTTCTTAAATTACAATCAATCAAAGTTGAAGATCAATAATTCTCTAGTTCTTCTCTTCTATTTTCTGGCGGAGCCAGCACACGCTTGAAGTGGTGCCCTATCCCGATACAACCCCTAACAGGGTCGTATCAACTGGTGCTTTCATTGAGAGCGCTTCCGATTTAGGTTACCAAAAAAAGTATTGTTCATCGGAGTTACTATTCACTGAGTACTGTTCAGCGAGTTACTATTCACCGGTTACTGTTCACGAAAAAAGTTAATGTACATCGAGTTACTATTCACAAAAGTACTGTTCTTCGAAGTTACTTTAAAACCTTTTTTATTTTTTAATTTATTGTTGCATCGAAATTTTTTTAATGTTCTTCGAGTTATTGTTCAAATGGCAATCCGTACGACAACGATCAGACGCGAATACGCACAATCTAACTTTTCAATGGGTAACGGTAGAAGATTATCAATGGGAGCTTGAGATGCTTAAAACAGAGAGCGATCCTGAATCTTTACTTAAGGAATCGTTTTATAATCTGGACTTAAACAGGATCTTACAATGTTTAACTCTTAATTGTCAAACCCAAAACTCTAGACGAAGCTTTTTCATTGGCCCGTGCGGCGGAAACACGCTTCGCGAACCTAGACATTTAGAAATTTTTGAGGTCCAATCCTTCAACTTTGGGAGAAGACTTCTTCAAAGCTCGTATCATCGAGGCTCGTTTTGAGATAATTGCAAAGGAAGATAAAGAGCACATCGTTGAAAAGAAAATAGATGTCATTCTACCATTACAGGTGAATTTGCTTCACCTAAGGCTAAAGGGTCCTTAAATGCTGATGAGTATATTGGTGTTGAAGAGGTTGTGGGTGGTGGCGAAGTGCTTGGGATTGGCGAGGATGATGACTTGGGTGACGCGGCTACGGACTGGTGATGAACTGCATTCGAAAGTCGGTGACATCTTACTTCCTTAATTACACTAATGTCACCGGGAGTCCGCGTTCCTCTCCAACTTTGGGAAAGAATCTGCAAAGGGATGTTCATAGCTAATCGAGAAGCAGCACGAATAATTTAATTCGAATATCCGACTGTCGTCGAAAAATTGTGTTTGCCTACCACTTTAACGAAGGTTTTAAGTGTTATATTGCAGAGAGTGAGAACCTTTTGTGTGAGAACATTTGTGCCCATGTAGCAAGCGAAATCCAGGGTTTGCGCATAAAGGTGGATTTGTATGTGCTTATGATGAAGGGAATGTTGAGACGACAACAACAACAACAAATAGCAACGAATGCTAAAATTCAAAGATGACTATAGGATCCCGGAATCAAGATATTTTTTAGGCATCACTCTTCAATACAAGGTTTGGTTGTGAATGAATGGGGAATGTAAACCAATGTTTAAATGAGTATTATCATAGTTTTATTTATATTATGATTCAGTCTTTGTGCTAAAAAGTCATTGTTTAGGAATGTCTTCGCATTCAATGCGTTTAGGAAAGTCATAATAGCCATAATAGGCTCATGGTCCGTTAAGCTATTATAAATACTCTTGTAATCTTTCAATTATATTTAATCAATCAAAAGTTAAATATCAATAATTCTCTAGTTCTTCTCTTTTATTTTCTGACGGAGCCAGCACACGCTTGAATTGTGCCTATTCCCAATACAAACCCCAAAATGGTCAAATTAGCATCTGTACTTTTGGTGGGCCATGTTGAGTATTAATGACGGCATCGTAACGGAAATACTTAATATAAGAACGCGAATGTATTTTTTTTACCTTTTTTTTATGTTGGACATACATAAAATAAAAATTGCTTTATATTAAAAGCATTAAGACATTTAAAAAAAACAAACAATAAGATTTAAATTTTTTCACGACATATTGAGATTTAGATATGCGAACTATATTCAAACTTGAAGTTTCTTCACAAACAAATATTACCAAAAAGCTAAAAGTAACAAATAATATATCGTGTTATTTAAACATCTTTTTTCTGGCAATTATGCATATCATTAAAAGAATAAAAAGGTAATACAAACAACTCAACCTTCCCACTTGTATGACATCTTCGTAAGAAATTACATGAGGCATACGACAGGTAACAACTAAACAAGGGCGGCTTGAGTTTACACGAAGGAAGCAACCTTAAAATTGCTACACCTAAAAAGTACACCACTAATAAAAGTTGGCCTATGTCGGGAGAAGGAAAAAAGAAAGAAAAGTTGGCAACTAGCAAGACAACGCCATTTAAATATGATTCTTCCTAGCAGCCCAATGTTTTTTTAAGGTAAATATGCAAAATCGATTTTTTGAGGAGTTTGAAGCATTAAATTTGGTCGGGCGGTAACGAGACCTGTATGCCTTTCATAATACGTCTTTTCGGTGCCATGAAGTAGTGCATCCAACAAAGAAGAACCGGTTAGAAGGGCACCCGAGGCCGGAGCCCCGTGATCCACCCTCCGACGGTCAAGTCAGAATACTATAAGAATGTTATATAATGTGGTGGTAGAGAATAACCTGTTATATCCCCCTATAGAAGGATCCTACCCCTATATTTATAGGGAATGGATTAGGCTTATGTCGGATGTGGGCCGCGCTTCTATCGGGCCTGGCCCATTACCGGCCCATTCCGGACTATACATCTACAAGTCCCCCAGTCTAGTATGATATAGCTCTTGGCTATGTTATGCTAAACTTATGCTATGTCAAATGGTGACTTCCTTTGACCCCATAGGCCCAACTCCCGTGTCCGTTAGACCCGTAAGTCCATTGAGTCTGCTACTGCCGCTCATTACAGCTGTCCATGGCCCGTAGGCCAACTCCGCAATTTTAATGTTTTTTTTATTTTTTTTTTTTTTGTTTTTTTTTTTTTGTATGAACATATAGTAAAGTAGCGGGACAGTCCACACTATACGTCATCATGTCCCCCCAGTCTAGTAAGTGTGGTCGTAGCCGCGGTTACTAGACTAAAAGGACTACCCTTACCGTCGCGGAGACGTTCGCACTTTCCAACCATACGCCACCATATCTATCTTCAAACTGTGTGAATCATGCCCCTATCTTAGGCAGCACCTGCGTACATGTGTCGGTGATTGTGGCTCGGAATGCTTGAATTCTCAAGGGGCTAGATGGTAAAGACCCATAAGAAGAAAACGTATTCCATAGTTGGGTAACACAACATTGGCACGATACCATTCTCGTTTCGTAATTCTGACTAAGATATGAGAAGGATTTATAATGATGAAGGCGGATCCCACATATTGCATGATGAAATGGGTAAACTTATACCCCCTATAATCGCCTATGGCGCGAACAATAGTGCGAATATGCATATCGACCTTAAGGCCGAGCGGAGGAAGTACTTCCGAGCCAGTGATGCGAATTTTTGCTTCGACTTAATACCGGACTAATTGCAATGCCTCTTATTACTTGGTGCGAATATGGCATTCGTCTTAGTATTGGGCTTGCAACGCCTCTTACATACTTTCTATATCCGGAGATATTTGCGTGACAGTATAGAGATAATTATGGAGTTACTCAGCCCGTTACTAAATAAAAAACATGTACACTTATGAACAGAATACAGTTGCAACAAATAAGATAAAAGACAAAAGGTACGTTAGACAGTAACGCCCCCCCCGATTTAATGGATTCTATGTCGATTAGTAGTATTAAACTTACAACTACGTGCTGAAACACTCAATTAATCCAGAAATCATAATAAATTTTTGGCCACATACCTCAACATGCCGAGGCCCCCGCGTACAGCCGATCTTACTAGAAAGTGTCTCCACTACATTTTAAATGAAACTAACCGTGAAATTGTTTTAGTACTATTAAATGAGTAGTATTGAATTCATACTATGGAGTTAATAATATACTGTCATTTATAACAAATGCATTGTGCGTAGGATAAAAAACAGAAGTTGTTCGGTAATTTAAGTTATGTCCCGAATTCGGAATTTAAACACCGTACATAGGAAGTTAGCGGATAATGAATTAAAAGTAATAATAGATATTAACAAATAAAGCATAAGAATGTGTACAACACATGTTGTCACGTTTATGTAAGTAAGCCTTGCACGCCTCCGCAAGCGCTAGTTACATAAAGGACTACGTAAGCCATAAAAATGACAGCGGCATGGTCATGTGTCATAATGATGACAGCTAGAAAAACTTTCCACGGATGTATGTATAAAGAATGAAAAGCACTCTATTTAGTTTAGTCGCGGATCTACATGAGTTGAACGGTAATCAAAATAGTTAGCCGCGGGTTGCCCCTGGCCGGGAGTACAAATGTTGACTCCAAATGTATAATCTTAAATACTTACTAAGAGCTCAATAGGCGCATGAAGGGGGCCCGCGTCTCCATTCTTGGGCAAGCAATTGAAGTTGTTATGACAAAAGAGCGGATGTCCGCTGCGTTGGCGATCGGAACATATTGTGTGGATAAAGGTTTCGCGGCCCGTGCAAGATGTTGGCTGCTTATGAATTAGTTTGTCCGTATATCATTATGTATCCGTAAAACTGACCATCCAAGGTTTGACGTGCAGAGCGTCACGGAAGGACGTAGTCTATGACCGCGGATACCGAAAAGGAAAATATGTCCGGACGTGCGAAGCGTCACGGAAAGATGGCGGATACCAAAAAAGAAAATATGTCCGGATGTGCGGAGTATCGCGGAAGGACCGCAGATACCAAAAAAGAAAATATGTCCGGACAGAAGCATAGATAATTGCAAATAAGTGATAAATATGCAAAATATCATTTTATACGACTTATCTTTGTATGCGACGTTTGCAAAGTCATGGCATAATTATATTGTTTCGTTCTGAAACAATATTCGTTTTAATTTTAAATGAATATCAAATAAGGTCACCACACAACACTCAGCTCCAGTTGCACCGCGACATGTTTTTTGAAGGACGGAGCGGACCAGAAATAAGGAAGTCGGGCCGCGACATGCTATAAGGAGGCCGGGCCGCGACATGATTTTTGGAGCGGACCATAAATATAAGGAAATTGGGCCGCGACATAATTTTTGGAGCGGACCAGAAATATAAGGAAGCGGTGCCGCGACGAGCGGACCATAAATATAAAGAAGTTGGGCCGCGACATAATGTTTGGAGCGGTTGGGCCGCGACACATTATTAAGAGGCCGGTCCGACCCATGACGGAAGTCGAGCTCATGGACAAAAATATAAAAGTCCTTTTAAAATAATCTTTGCATAATAATATTTACAAGTAAGGGATAATTGCAAATAAGAAAAAATATATGGATAAAATCTTTTTATCAAATTAAAAAATATTGGTAATGCCTGGTTACCAAATTAAAAAGATATGTAAAATATCTTATCAAACATGATTTTGCAATCCCGTAAGATAACCCCAAATAATCTGTGTAACTAAACTATTATGGGACACGCATGTATGGAAAATATGAGGGTATAGTCACGTTTAATTTGTTTAAGCGTTCACCAATTAACTTATTAATAAACGGTGACGTATTGGCTAATCTAGACACTTAGGTATAACTCGAATTTAAGATAAATAATCCAGAGATAATTATTAACGCACCTTTTATAATTTGCAGTTTTCTTACTGTTATTTTAAAAGGCTATGATGGAGGCCGTGGCTTTCAGCTGGAGGGGTATGAGAACACGAAACATAGTTTATTCGGTGTCCCACGGATGGCGCCAACTTGTTGAAGCATAATTTGGGTTGGGCTGGTCTTGACGACTCTCCTTGGGCCGTTCAGTGTCCTGCCCGAGCTCTTTGAATTAGTGTCTGCCAACAAAGTAAAGAAATCCGGTTTAGTTTTAGAAGGGACCGAGGCCGGATAAGCCAGGGGGATCCAGCCTCCTCGACGGTCAAGTTAGTATCATTATATATTGGTTAAAGTGTGAGGGTTGTTAGTTTAAATATACCTGTTATCTCCCTATAAAAGGATCATACCCCTATATTTATAGGGTATGGATTAGGGTTAGGTCGGATGTGGGCCGCTCTTCTATCGGACCTGACCCATTACCGGCCCATTCCGGACTATACATCTACAAGTACAGTAACTATGTAAGTTTTTGTAACAACTATAGATCTATAGGCGATATTTTATCATTAAAAGTTTGAAACCATGTACGTAATATATTTCAATAAAGGTTAAGATATTCGCATATACTAGTACATATTTATAAATATTTGTGCAGCTTTAGTTTTTCGTGAAAGGGTGTCAAAAAAAAAGGGTTTAAAAATCAAAGGTGAACAAAGCTGCTGATAGGGTTGTTTTAAAAGAAAACTTTATAAATACAAGAAAGCAATAAATACTTGGGTCTTCTTCTATACCAAAGAAAACCAAGCCTACGACCTCCATTAAAGAAACATTCTGACCTTTGTTTAATTTTGCTTTATAAATGGATGATTTTTCTTTCTTTCTTGTTAGCTAAACATATAAGGTGGTTCCCGATCTAGTTTTAAGGTAGGTCCTGAATTTTTTGTACATATACCTTCTAAAGGATTTCGAAGTCTAAGGTGTTTCCCGGGAACCACCTTCTCATAGCATAGGTCCGCCTCTGCCAACGAGACCATCATGTATTGACTATTTATTTTAAAAACATAGATTTTATAAGTGTGTAAAAAAAGTTAGTGTCTAACTAGTAATAGGAGTATTAAACTAAGATTGTGGAAGCAATTCAATTACTTATGTTCAAAAGGTGCATACCAAACGCCTCCTTAGTAAAGGGTGTAGTGAAGAGGTTTTACCTCTTCATTTGGGCCCCACTGCTGCCACCTCAGCGCCACCTCATTTCAACACAACACACAAAAACACCCCTTCACTCATGACATTTCTCTCTCCTCTTCATTTGGGCCCCACCCACTCACAATTTTATTTTCTTTTCCATTTTTCACACAAATTAAAATTCATTTCATAAAATAAAAATTACAAATACGGAAAATAAAAATACAATACGAAAATAAAAAAAACAATACGAAAATAAAAATAACAATACGAAAATAAAAATAAACTACGGAAATAACTGATATTTCGCCATTATTTGTGCTTGTTTGTTTTTTATAATTGTCTTCTTTGGTTCAGGCAAAGAGTCGGCATCAATCGTGAGAAACTGCAACTCGTTTAGCTCCGTTGCCGACTGTTCTTTAACTTTCTTTGCCTCGTACGCCGATTTACCGGCTTGGATCTTCTGGCGTAATTCCTCGTTTAAAACGTCCTTCATAGACCCCGAACCACTACCCGCGCTGCTCTCAGTTGTTTCTGATTTTGTCTTCTTGGCGGGTCTCGTTTTACCCGGTGGTCGAGGCCGAGCATCTGGACCGAATATTTCCGTGTGATCCTCCGAGTCAAAGTGATCCGCTGCGTCCCATTTTGGGTGTTTTTTGAGCACCCTCCACCCGTGTTCGTAAGCAAATTTTTTCCCCTTATTACAAGCCGAATATTCGGCCTTCGCAGCTTCCAAAACATCACCGTCATTTTCACCGCTTTTACGAGTTATTCCTTTGTAAATAGCGTGAAACTTTTGACAATCGGGGTGCATCCGATTCCATTTCCCCGTTATCATATTCTTGGTACGATAAACGCCATTGGTACTTTTGTTGAAATCGTCATGAATCTGCCCCCAAAAGCATTCTTCGTTTCGGTCATTCCCGATATCATTGTTCTCGGAAACTCCGACCCAAACCTCGCACAATAACTTCTCCTCGTCACGTGTCCAACGCACGGAAGTTTGAGTCGGAGCTGTCGTCGTCATCACAACATCTTCTTCGTCTTCGATGTTGTCGTCGTCCGCGGACAAATCAACCGCGGGGATGGATGATTTTTTTGCCATTCGTTTTCCTTTTCGACGGGTTTCTTTTGGTGGTGGTTGTGGTTGTGGTACCTTGAATTGTGTTTCGGGGACATTTTGGGTTTGGAAATTTTGAAATTGTGTGTTGAGTTGCGCTTGTTGAAACGCTTGTTGTTGTTGGGATGGATGATTTTTTTGCAATTCGTTTTCCCATTTCGAGGGTTTCTTTTGGTGTGGTTGGGGTTGTGGTACTCTTGAATTGTGTTATCGGACATTTTGGGTTGGAAATTGAAATTGGTGTTGATTGCGCTTGATGAAAACGCTTGTTTGTTGTTGAAAGTAGATTTGTTCGGGTGTCATTTGGGGAAAGTATTGTGAAGCAAAAGGGAATTGGCCGGATGGGAATTGGGAGGAGCTTCCGATAGAGTTTTGTGAAGATGGCGTCGACGGGTTCGAGGATGACGATTGATTCGAGTTAGTTGTGCCAAGGAGCTGCGAGAAGTTGAGATTAGGAAACCCGTCATTTGGGATTCGAGACATTTTTTTATTGTAGGTAGAAAGAATTGTAGATTGAATGTATTTGTGTGTGTTTAAAATGATAAAAGTGTTGGATATATATAAATTTTAAAAATTAATTTTAATAAAAAAAGTTTTTTTTAAACTATCCGTTGCCAACGGATAGTTTTGAAGGGGGCCCATTTTTCCAACGTTCATTTTGAGTCGTTTTGTGGCGAAGGAGACAGCGAAGAGGGGGGGGGTGTGGCGGAGAGGCCCGGCGAGCCACGGCGAGGGGCTCTCGCCGTTACACCCTTTACTCTTAGATGTCTTTTAACAAAATCATGTGGGTCCCATTTTCTCTCTTTATCTCTTTCCTCTCTTTACAATTAATACAATAAATTTGTAATTAAATTTATATTTTAATGTATATAAAATAATTTATTTATTATATAATATATATTTTCTCTCTCCTCAATATTTTTCATACCAATCTCAAATTCTAACCCTAATCTAAACCCACCAACAAACCAAACAAGCCCTTAGTCTTTTAGATATGACATAAATAAGTTTTTTTTATCCTTATATAATTTTATTTACTAATCAATTCAAATCACTATTAAATCAGTTCAAACTTTTTAGCACAACTTATGTTTAACGTCTGTTTCATCATCATAGTGTCGATTTTGTCATTAAGTGTAACATTTGTGAAGAGTAAGGCGTGTTTGTTTCAGCTAATATGTAATCGGCTAGTGGATTATTTGATTTTGAGCTTATATTTCATAAGCTCATTTTTTTTGGCTTACTTTAAAACTTTCGGCAATCGGCTTATATTAGTTTATTATCTGTGAGCTTATGAAACATAAGCCCAAAACTAGATAATCCATAGATCGGCTATATAAGCCTAAGAAAACACCCCCTAAATATAGTTCACAAAAAGAAAACATGTTCGTTTGGGAGATGGTAAACTAACCATCGCATCTTCTAGCTACTCTTTGCCTTTTAACATTGTATATATTATCCACACACCCTTAAATAGCAAATAGTAGTTAAATTGGCTTTAAGAAAGTACTAAAATATTGCATGCTTTTCGAATAGAAAAATGATTTGTATGCTTAAAATCTAAACTTAAAATTAGATCTAAAGATGTGATTGATGGATTTAAAATTTTAAATAGTTCATTGGTGGAAAATGATGAAAGAGAAAAAGTGTATGACACTAGTTGTTGACGTATGTGGTTTGATAAACCCGATCCGTCTAATACACCAAGGGATAACGGCCACCTGGAAATATTGGCTACTTTATGCTGTCTCATGGCTGATTAAAAGTGCAGGGGGTATTCCTGCACTTATTTCTAATAGTTTGGTGTTTTGTGTATGTTTGGTTCTATATAGCAGGTCATCTAACCTTTAGAGGGCTGAAGTAAAAATGTTGGGCCTATATAAACAACATTTTCCCAACTCCACATTTTACATATCATTATAGATTATATGTTAAGTCCTTTATCACGAAGGCACTGACTTAACCGTCGGAGGGTGGTTCCCGGGGCTTCGTCCTCGGGACCCCTTTTAACGGGTTCTTTCTTGATTGGCAGCTTGCTTCTAGGCTCGGAATGACGACGAGCGATACCCGAGAGTCGTCAAAACCAACCCGGTAGAAATTTGCTTCAACACTAGTAAAAAAATGAATATAATAAGTCTATTAGTCTCTTATATTTATATATCATCACTCTTTCTCTTAAAAAAAACCATTGGTTTAACAAAACTTAAGGAGGGGGGGGGGGGAGGGGGGGGGGGGGGGGGGGGGGTGGAGAGAGAGTGGTTTAAACAATCGATCTAACTATTACCAAACCACAATGGACTGGTTACCCATAAGGCCAAACTTGACCTAAACATTACGTAGTACTATTTTTATATGCACTTACCACTTAAAATATGATTATATTACTTCTGGAATTCAGATAAAGACAGATTTGGAAACTCCTAATTCCTTACAATAAATTCAAATTAACAGAAAACAAATACTTGTTAAATGTGATTGCGGTCTTCGAACACAGTTGTGTCTTTTGTTTTTATTGGATAAATACAAACATTTAAATATTTTTAGTGAATAATAAAATATTTTATGACAACAATAAGAACATGTTAAATTCCTCGTACATACTTTGTCTTTCAAGATCTTTTAACAAGCAAGCAACAAGTTATAAGCCTTCTGCGCGCATAACATTTTGATATTTTAAAAAGTAATATAAGTCGTTGCAGTATAACCGTATATCATAGCTACAAAAGCCGACACATAACAACATGTCAAGAATGAGCTTAGTTCTTTATTATGTTATATGATCATGTTAGAGGTGCAAAAAGTAACGCGACAACTTTTTTCCGAGTAACATATAACCATAACTCACAATGAGACCTAGTGCTCTAATACTTATGCGACATATACGCCGAAGAATCACTTTCATGTCGAATAGTTGTCACTTTTCATCGAATAGATAGTAACTCCTCCGAGAATTATACTATTATACATTTATGGGACCACTACATTAGAATTATATTATCTAAAAAGTTAATACAGTAACCCGCGCTTACTCTTTAATCTTTCTTTTATCTTCTTATATCTTACACTTCACGATTACCGCCGTTTTATCTCCTCTAATCCTTCTATCTTCCATGTGCAGATTCACGAGTACCATCGTCTTCTCTTAAATGTATACACATGCATCCTAGATCGGGACATCAGTGTCAACTTCCTCCCCTTTAAAGTATCGAATTTTAAATTTGTGTTTTGTCTATAAATTTTAAGTCTTTTTGTTTTAATTGATGGTTTTCTTATTGAAAGAAATTAGTTGTGGATATGGTTCAATGTTTTTATATATTATATTATTTTTTGGTTTGTACTCGGTTGCGTCACTTGAAGATGATTATGTTTTTATTTGTTTTCATAGACGAGAATGATGATGTGGTTGATTTTAGGAGGCTTTTAGTGTTTTTAAATTATTGAAATTAGTTGTGAAGATGGTATAAGGTGTTGGTGTTTTTACAATTAAAACATATAAATATATTTAAAACGCATCGGATAGGTCAGCAAACATTGGATTCGTATGATGTTTATAATTAATTGAATTAATAACGTTTATTATACCTCTTGTCGCATGATCGGTTGATTCAATAGAGCTCAAATGAACACTATGGTTTCCCCTATGAAACCTCATGAAACCTACTAGTTACCAAAGTAGGTAACCTCTATTGATATACACACTACACGTCACGGTGTATCACTCGAATGCTAGTTCTTAACCCCATGATCTTGCAATGAACAACCTTTGTTTTGCTAATGGAAGAATCAAACCCGAAACCCTAGTTAGGTGTTTGTTCGACCGGTTCTAGGGAGAGACAAGAGGGAGAAGATTTTCTAAATTGTTTTCCAAGTTATGAGATTATGATAAATCATAATCATAATCCTATTATAAGGTTTGGTTAATTACACTTAGAATCTAAGTGTTTTCCTCTTTTCTTTTTCTCCCTGTGTGGCCGACCCCTATAACAAATATAGGCTTCCCGTAATTGTTTTTTGTCTAGTACATTTAACAAGCCTATTACTTATTAAATAGCGGCACGTTAGTTAATTAATTAGTCCAATGAATTAATCAATGTTCGTTAGTCAATCATGAGGTATTTAACTAATATATATCACATAATTACTATAATCATATTAAATACATTATAAAAGATTATACATCGTTGTATATGTGTGTGACCTCATACACTCACGTATTTCTAAGCATACAATTGTTTATTTTGATATAAGCATTTCCTAGCACAATGTTTGTGTACTTTTATGTGTTTTTTTGTTTCTTATATGAGAATTATGATGCCATTGTTTGTAAGCGACTGTTGTGGCGACTCTCGGCCGGTTCGATTGAAGCTGAGATTGTCTCCACCTTGGAGGGGCAACTTATTATGGTTGTAGCCATGAGGGATGTATCCTCTTTCTTTGTTTTTTTGCCAAAAAATAGTCACGTGCCAAGTGAAATACATTTCTGTTTTACGAGATGCAAGTGACGGTGATAACAATTGTAGTAGGCTATAATGAGTCTGAGTGAATTCGATAAAGCTGAGGTTATCTGCATCTTGGCATGGCAACTTATTATGGTTGCAGCCATGGCGGTCGTATCCTCTTTAGTCGATTATGTTTAGTTGTCATTAGATGAATTGTGGATGCTTACAACGTGCTTTGCTTTGCTGATGCTTTGCAGCTATGCGTCTTACAAAAATTACATTGCCTTTTGATTTTTTTAGGCGATGATGATGTTTTCTGCATCTAGAATTTTCCATGAATGTTGTTTACTCGCGTCCGTATCTTGGCGGGGAAACTACGCCTGTTTGTAGTTGCAGCCATGACGGATGTTTCAAATCACTCATATATATGCATATATGAGCCTTATTTTTCTGTGTTGTTGCGCGAGTACCATAAATGTATATTATGTTAGTTAATGGACTACACATGCACATGAGGCCACTTTCTTGACATCTTTCAATGTTTCGTCAGGTAAATTCATAAACGGTTCTTTGATAAATCAACTTATTTTGGTTTGCGAGTTTTAGAATTTGCTCCTTTCGTTCACTCGGGTTATGCTTTGCAGTTGTTGGACTTCGATGATGGAAGAGTTGCTGACTCAATGAAACCGTTTACTACAAGTATATTATTTACTGTTTATTTTACCTTTTGTCGTGCTATGTTGATTCGTTGAATCATTGTTTCTTAATTTACCAAGTTTTGTGCACCATGCGAAATCTGAGTCGAGACACAAAAGCAATTGTTCGCTTTTTGTATTTGTGATATCCAATTAATATCAAGTATACATATTAAAGTTGGTGTGCTAAGGGCGGGAAAAATAGGGAGAAGGTTATCTATGAGACTTGCAAGTGCAAATTTTGTTAAGCGTCATGCAGTTATCGTAGAAAATCTCAATAGCTATTTCTCCCATCCTTTTCACATAGACATCAGTGCATCCACTTACGTTCTTATTTTAAATACAAAACCTTTAATTTCGCAGGTAAACGTTCGCTACTTGTGTCGCTGTTATCAGACATACTTTGCTCTAAACACGCGAAAAGACTCTAGATTACCTTGCCTTTATCTCATTTGAAGTGATGGTGGGTCAGGTAACAGTACCTATAATTGCTGGTGGTTTTTTCAAAGGGGATCGCATAGTTGAATTTGGTTGGAATTAAATACTCTAAGTTGTTATTCCAAATTTACCAAAACAAATAAGATCCTTATTTTCCCCTGCCCTTGTCCTTTGTCATGTGCAACATGTATATGGAAAAAGACAGAAGAGCGCCTGCAGCTGATACACTCGAACTTTATCGGGTTGCATTTGAGATCTCCTACTCTCGAGCAACTTATATGTCTTTAGATCATCACTTAGTGATCATAT
Organism: Tanacetum coccineum; assembly: GCA_026074375.1. Lineage (NCBI taxonomy): Eukaryota > Viridiplantae > Streptophyta > Magnoliopsida > Asterales > Asteraceae > Tanacetum > Tanacetum coccineum. The sequence continues at coordinate 23,553 of BQNB010054902.1, forward strand.
GTTTTCTAGATGATGCTCTAAACACGAATAGGTTGCTCGACAATAACATCACTCAAATGCAAGCCTACAAAGTTGATCTATATAGCTTCACTTGAACGTCATTGTCTAGGGAAAAGTGTGAGAGAAAATAAGGATCTTCGTTGTTTTCTTAAATTTAGAATAAATGATTACAATATTTAAGACGACTTGATATGTCAGTCACATCGTCTATTTGTAGAAATAGATTTGAATTATAGAGTTATATTAGTTTCTGATGGATGTAGGTTTACCTATGTTGTTTTTACAAACGGTCTGTCGCAACACGCGGGTCAAAAAACCTCGATTAGGCAATGATGACATCTCTATGCATTTATAGTTTTTCATTAACGTGGTTTACTAACTCATGTACCTTGGCAAGGCAACCACGCCTGTTTTGTGGTTGTTGTCATGCATTTCAAATGATTTATATATTTGCATATTTGAGCCTTATTTTTCTGTCTCATTGCACTTAATTGCTCCCAAACATATAAAAACATCTACTCCTTCTTCTTGTTCAATGTTCCTGTAGGATCAGTTGTCCATGTTAAGTATACGCTTTTGATGAAAACCTTTGTTTGATGAAGACGACTGATCCTACATGAACGTTGAACATATAAGGATTAAAGAAGATTATAGTGGAAGTTTTGGGACATGTGTGGGTATCACCGGAGATAATGACGATGCTAAGGGATTAGATTAGATTAGAGAAGAGAAAATGAAGTTACTATAGCATTTGAAAACAAAATACGACTATGGATCGAGGGTTTTCATTTCTTTATCTATTAAGGCGATGATGATATTTTTTTCTACACTTATATTCTTTTGGAGCAGAAACCCGTATCCTGGCGAGGCAGCCACACCTGGATTGTGCGTGTAGCCACGACGCGTGTTTCAGACTCCTTATATATTAGCAT